>CM052029.1:15920149-16220747 GCA_028476575.1 Platygaster robiniae | reverse complement strand
TATTGTTATTGTTATCATTACTATAGTACATTTTTTTATTATAAGGCGAAAATACCGAAAAGGAAATCAATAGACCAGTGCACAGATTTGTAATTATCTCTCACAAACTGTAAGACTCGATGATTAACGAGTAGGTCTTTCGTCTATAATAGATCTAGATGAGCTGTATAATATGAAATAATAATTTATTATTTAATTGTGAGCATGAAATGAACTAAAAAATTTATAAGAAAATTTTGTAAGTAACACATTGTTATATACGTATTGCCACAAATGCAAGAACGTGGCCTAAAACCAGACGTTGAAATTTAAAATTCTAAAATTTGTTCACAAATTGTTATAAAGGATTCATTGTGAACAAATTGTGACAACTGTATTTGAGAAATGTAAAAAGGCAGGTTACGTGAATTGGGCATTAAAAATTTAGACTTCTATAGTTTTTTATTATGTTAAAAAAAAATTTTCATAAACCATTTCCGTTGTACAAAAAAGCACTGAAAAAACTAAATGATAATAGGAATCAAGTTAGTGATTGTGGGAAAGAAACCGCATGATTGATATAGTCACAATCACGCATTGTGTTAGTGACAATCATACAACATTGATTTTACGTTATGATTACTGTTATCTTGTAACTTGTTTGTGGGCACCAAGTTGAAATCGTTGAAACTCACTCTTTTATTACCCACTAACATGTTACTTGATTAGCAGTATTAACGTTGTGATTGCCAGTAACATGTTACTTGATAACCACGATCCAGGCTTTATTTCAATGAAACATTTCAGTTGATTACAGTAATTTTTTACATGGTAACCGGAATCATGTTCATGATTGGGTGTATTAGCATTTTATTAAGGAGTACAACTAAACTTGCTTGTTACAGTATCAAATTTTTCGCTTCAATTATGTCACGTGATTGTAAGAATCATGTTACTTGATGGCGAGAACTATAATACTTCATAACGAGAATTAATATTTTGATTGTCGGTATACTTTTTCTTTACTATTATTAATATAAACTTTCTCTGTAACATTCAAACACACTTCTCATATTACTTCACTTGACTGTAAGTAACATGTAACTTGTTTGTCGATATAAGTATTTTCATGGTAAGTAGCATGCTAGTTCATTCTAGTATACACTTCTGTAAGAAAAATAAGATCAAATTTACTAATGAACATAGCATAGGATAATAACTTAGTACAAAGTGGAAAATGTTGGGTAATTTTCTATAGAATAAGGTAAACATAATTAAATATTAACGTTTTCATGGAAATTATTCTTTATTATAGAGGTATGGTTGTTTTTGGTACAAGCTCCTTATTCACTAACACATTGCACAGCAAAAACTTACGCATTGTACAGAAAAAAAATACAACTTCGCATACTGTTCTGTGAAAAAGTTGTTCTAATAACTACTGAATTAGAATTATCATATGTAAATAAGTATTTTTTCATCACTACCATTATAACGCGAACTTCAAAGTAACAAACATTTTTCCGCTCACCATGCGTGAAATTATCATGGGAAAAGGTGCGAACAAATTTTCGATTTCGAGAAATGAAACTCGAGTGCTTTCTACCACTTCGTACGCATGTACATGGTCATCAAAATTAACACAAACTAAATTCTTACAAATAAAAAAAACTTTTCTGGTTCCCGACAATAAGATAGACTGTATTATCCCGAATGACACACCGTCATGATCGTCCGCACTTAATACAACTACCATATTCCGCTTGTACTTAATTCCCTTTACCTCAACCCAACTAGGACACAAAAATTTATCAGTCATGTCTTCTGGCAAAAACTTTTTGAAAAAATCGTAGTTAAGGATTTCATAAACTGGGGTTGGGTGAACGTTGGGAAAGTCGAAGGAGGAATCGAGCCCTTTTCCACTCGCAAAACGATGGCACAGTCTCAGCTGATGTTTTAAAGCAAGTGTGTAAGAAATATTTTTTCGTGATTCAGTCAACTTTGCAGGTACTGTCAGGTGTCGGTGTTTCGCTTCGAATCTCATGCAACAGCAAATATTGTATAAAGGACCAACTTCTTATAATATTCTACGAGGGGGGACCCAAAAGTAACGGGAATTAGGTGGTGGGGGGACCGCAGAGGGGGGGATCGGGTTCTCCACTGGTTCTCTTCCAAGCTGCTACTCTCCCAAGTCAGTGTGCAAAGTTCATTTGCTGTGAGTGCATTCGTTCGTCCGTAAGAATTTTTCTAGTGAAACGACTTTTTCCGTTTTGGCGAAAACGTGAAATGGCTGAGTGCGGAGAGCAACGCGCGGCTGTAAAATTTTGTTTTTTGTTAGGAAAAACACCCGCGGAAACCCTTGTGATGCTGAAAACAGCTTATGGGGATAATGCTTTGAGTAAAACGCGTGTGTACGACTGGTTTTCGCGTTTCAAGAATGGAGAGATGTCAATAGAAGACCAACCTCGTTCTGGGCGCCCCTCGACTTCAAGAGCGGACGAAAACATTGAAAAAATCAACACTCTTGTTCATGAAGACCGTCGCCGAACCATCGATCAACTTTGTGAGATGTCTGGATTGTCATGGAGTTCAATTCAGAGGATTTTAACTGAAGATTTGAGCATGAGGAGGATTGCAGCCAAATTTGTTCCTCGCCTTCTCTCCGACGATCAAAAGGAGCGTCGACTTCAGGCCTGTCTTGAGCTGCAAAATCAGTTGGATGAAGACCCAGATTTTTTTCTCAAGGTTATAACTGGCGATGAATCATGGTGCTATGGCTACGACCCCGAAACAAAGCAGCAATCAAGCCAATGGAAGACACCTCTCTCGCCTCGTCCAAAAAAGGCACGCCAAGTGAAGTCCAACATCAAGACATTGCTCATTTGTTTCTTCGATTGCAGAGGTATTGTGCACGCAGAATTTGTTCCTCCAGGCCAAACGGTCAACCAACACTTCTACTTGGAGGTTTTGAAAAGGTTGAGGGAGAACATCCGGAAGAAAAGAGCGGATCTTTGGCGCACAGGAGATTGGTTCTTCCACCACGACAATGCACCTGCCCACACAGCGCTGTCCGTGAAGAAATTTTTGACCAAAAACGGCATGACACCGATTGTTCACCCCCCCTATTCACCGGACCTTGCCCCCTGTGACTTTTTTTTGTTCCCCAGACTCAAAAGGGACATGAAAGGAAAACGTTTTGGGACTGTAGAAGAGATGAAACAAAAATCGCTGGAAGGTTTAAAAAACATTGAAAAAAATGAATTTCAGAACTGTTTTGAACACTGGAAAAAAAGATTGAACAAGTGTATTACAGTCAATGGGGGTTACTTTGAAGGTGATAAAAATTGTGTGTGAAAAAATTTGTCAATAAAAAAGTTGTAACACAATTCCCGTTACTTTTGGGTCCCCCCTCGTATAGTAATAAGTTGCATTGTGCAGTTTGGGAGTCAAATGGCCAAAAAGAGATTTGTATAGCACTAGAAACTGTGTAACTGAATTTTCGAGAATGACTGAGCAATTTTTTTGAAGTTTTCTGCACAATAGAATATCCAAAATTTGTCTCATCAAAAGATACACTTGCTAAATTGCATTTTCTGAAGGAATCAAATCGCCAATGAGAACTCCAAAGATTTGCACGAAAGTGAGCATATTTCATTTGCTGACATTGAGATGTGCTTTCTCGATATATGATCTTCTCTGAAAGGCGGAGGCTCGTTGCTCAAATTATTTCTATAGTACTCAAAAGTCTCTAATCTGAAGTTTAAAATTTGAACATTTATAACTTTAGAGACAAATATAAAGGTATGAAGAACATTGATCATAACCAATTTGCAAATACCTTCGTACCAATCATGCATAATATCAACAGAAAAATTTTGAGTTACATGGAATAGACTCAGTTTGTTCTATATAGAATCTTCTTTAATTCCAGTCTCTTAAAAGATAACTTTAAATCCTCCTCATAATTTTCAGTGTTGCGCAACAAACTCAAATTTTCGACACACAAAGCTTGGGCCTCATTTTTATCGGTTTTACACATTCTGCAATAGTAGGTAGCATTGAAGCCACATGAAAACCCTAACATAGAGTTAAGCCCCAGATTATCGCCGAGCACTAATCCTAAACAGAAATGAATACGTTTTGAACCAAACTTTGTTCTTACAAGAAATCCCTCTTCGTATAAGTTTTCTAATTGTTGAATTATTGGAAAAAAGATTCTGTCATTACCGAATATGTATCTGTCTTTTGACTCGAACAAAGCTACAAGAAATATGTTATCAAGAGACGACTGATGTTCTGGAGGTATAAAAGGCAATGACATGTATACTGCACCAACACTTTTGTTATGAGAGCCAAGACTATTGTTTATTTGTACATCATCATAGTAAATCATGATTGGCAGAACGAATTTGTTTCCGAAAGATTTCGCTTTTTATTTCCAAAGTTTTCCCTGCATAAAATTTTCAAAAGTATTAGGATCTTCGTTCAATGAAGCAAGATACTCTAAAATAGAATCCATGACCCCTGGTAGTTCTAAAAACTGAGTTAAAACTTTTCGTACAGGTACTATTTGCCCATTTACATCTTCCTTCTCAAGAATAACTTGATTTTCATTGATAGAAATTTTATCATCACTTCCAATAGTATACTCTTCGGGCATGAACAACCATCCTGCATTTTTAAAATATTTAAAGCTCAAATATTCACTCGAAAATCTACGAAAACAGTAAAACTTTTCAAAAAGAGATTCAACCAATTGTACTTTAACATAACCATCAACTGCGGATTGTCGTAAATTATTCAAAATTGAGTTTTTCAAAGCTTCGCTAATGTTTTTCACGTTTTCTAAAAAGTACAGTGCAGTCTTTCTGCTAAGTCTCGATTCACTGTACCATTTGGACACGTAAAGAGAAATTGTTTTTTCATTTGTTGTCTCGACGAAGTCAGTATCACCGTCATCATTTTCTTTCTTATCATTTTTCTTTTCGTCCGTTTCTTCATAATCTGCTTTTTCAAAATTAGCTGAAAAGTCAAGTGTGTCACAGTCCATAGGGGTCTCTTGAGGAAAAGTGGCGGGGTTTGGACGATTAATGACATTTTTAGCATTGAGAGGTAAATTGTGGAAGTTTAAAAGGTGTTGCCGGTACGTTTCCCACGCAGAAAAGTCTCTTGAACATTCGGGCTCTCTACATCTTATTGCATTTTTACTCGAGTGATGGTTCATTTTTACATGCAGATGAAGAGCATTCACACATGTGACAGAATTCAAACAAACGTAACACACCGGCATTTTTGTATAATCAAAAATTCTGCAATAGTCAAAATTTAAATATGAAGAAGAAAATGACAACTAAATCTTCTGAAGGGATTAGTACTTTGCTAAATCTGTAATTAGCCTGTGAAGGGCAGGCAGGTCCTCGTCCCACTCTGTATGGATGTCAAACGGTTCTTTCTGGATGATCATCCGCATAAGACGACTTTCAGGTGGGTATTCTGCGTGCAAAGCGTGATATATCTTAAAACAGACATCAATCGCACGCAGTGGAGATTCAACTTGGAACCGGATGTCATCGAAAATCACGTAACTGGCAGATATAGATGATGAAGAAGATCCAATCACGACCGCAGATGGTTGCATCCGCAAACCACACTGCGTAATTTTTTCTTTGCGCCGAGCTACTCGGCCCACTAAATCGCCAATCACCTGTAACCCAGATACACAATGTTCATTATACATACAGAGGCTACATATATCAAGGAAAAACTATTATAAGTGTTGGTCATTCAGGGTAAATTTGTTGTGTAAAAAAAAATCTTCGGAAACGAACAAAAACCATTGTTTAATTTAAATGCACCAAATTGAATCTAAAAAAGTGTGAAAACTGTTATAAAAATATCGGACCAGTCAAAAAGTTTTGATTTTGCAAAAACCTTTAGAGCTGCAAAATAGTATATTACGTTACTAGGACTTAAATGCCACTATTGTAAGTACTGTTAAAATATATTAGTCTTTTACCTGCATTCCACAGTTAAAAAACTATTAGAATTAGAGAAGCGTGAGAAATTTTTCAAAATCAGCTAGAAAAACTGGACATGCTTTTACTAACTCTCGCAAATGGTGGAGGTTGGAAGACTGTTTGAACTACAAAAAAGACATGAAAACTAAAGACACTGTCAAAATTGTTCGTAAACGATCGAGGTCAGTTTATTGTTAAAACGGTTTAGAAAACGATAACAATACCTTGCAGTGCATGAGAAATCCATCTTGCATCTCAAGATGACTCGGTTTGAATTTTTTCTTTGAACCTCCTGGCAAAAATTGCGGCTTGAAAATTTTTGAGAAATTCAGCAGTGCGTCGATTTCAGGTTCATCTGCAGATTGAGAGAAAATATTTAGAATGGCCAGTTACAAAAAATTTTAATTGCATAGCCAATTTTGTCAATATCAAGTACGATTTAAACGTTTCGTTATACTATGTAAAGAGCCAGCTTATTTGGCTCTTCGGAAAATTCGCAATAAGCGATCCGAACAAATTCTAATAAGCGCATTCTTTTTATAAATTGCGCTACGTGAAATTCGACTCCGGCGATCGCACCTCCGCCCGAACCCCGCGGACTTTGCCTACAAACGCCGCGCAAGTCAGCGCGACGGACGATCGAATTACTTTTATTCGATCGCTCTTTTGTTAAGTTTCGTGAATGTTGCAAAATCGAAGCGTGAGGAAATGTTCACGTGGAAGTTTGTACTTTTCCACGGCGGAAACTGACACAGCATTTTTAGGCATTAAATATTGCCGCAAATCAATGCTCGTTGGGAATCTCGCGGGCGGCTCCGGCGTTATCGGAGCCGTGTTTAACCTTACGTCCCCCGGGGTCCCGACGGCCGGGCGACACCCTGCAAGTGTCGACACTCTCAAAGATTCTCCGCTCCAGAACGTGCCCTTAGTACACCCAGTGTGTACCTTGGCATCGTCAAGACACGCCCTTCGTACACTCGGTGTACCTTGGCTTCAACGAGGGCCTAAAAGGACATCACGTCCAAGGTCGAACCACTTGTTGTTAACCACAACCATACTTCGAGAGATAACCGTGGTTTAAATAAATACCAAATTTAAGTCGCTATTATTTGCGAGTTCGCTTGTTCGCTTGTACGCTAGTTGTACGTGAGTTGCGAGTTCCGAATGGGTTATGACTTATTTTTCATTCTACTAGAGTCACTTTCCTATATTGTAACTTTCCTTATACTCGAATATAACACAACGGACATCACGCCATAAATAACGGTCCTTGTTTTATTTCCCTTTGAACCTGGTTAGAGGGTCTAGGAAGGGTAATTCCTTCCATAGGTCCTATCTGTAGTTCGGGATCTTGAAATTGTTCTGACAGGTCAAGCTCGCCCGTCACAACTGTCTAAAAATGTATAAGGCTAAAAGATAAATTTTTAAAACAACTCAATGTTATTCAAATAAATATGTAGTAGGTCCTGTTTAGCTAAACGATAAAGAATTTCAAAGGATCACGTACTCTGTTCATCGTCAACCCCACATAAAAGTGCTTTTTTTTTGGAAAGTAGGGCATTGACTTTTACGGAAAATGTCGCCCACCCACCTAGAAGATTTGCAGACTTTAGAGGATAGAGGTTATCGAAATCTCTTTCCAACTGAAAAAAAAAAAAAGTTTTCCATCACCATATTGATTCCTGCCAATATTTTAGGGCTTAACCAGACTTAATTTGAGATATTTCATAGAGGGAATAACTAACCAATGTGTATCCCCACTCTTGTTTCAAACATGGGTACATAGACAAATAATCTGCGACAAGTAGCTTTGGTTGGCAGGCGATTTTGCGTAAGCACTTGGAATCTGCAGGAGGTAACTTGACTTCTCGTAGTTTTTGAAGCCTGTGTTCAGCTGTAGAACTCCACTTTTCTTCCACAGTACTTCTCGGTTCCGTACACTCTTTCAGCCAAATCAAATCATGTTCCAAGTCAGGTGGCAGTGTTTCAGAATCTGTTGATTTATCGAAAAAAATAAACAATCATTGCTAAAATATGTACAATAATTAAGAGATATTTTTTCATGCAACTTTGTGATCTCACTTTCTTTTTACAATGTAGTGTTTTGATCATGCGAATGAAAATTTTAAATCCTTTTGAAAACGATTTCATACAGAAAATTAGATGAAAAAATGTCAGCAGGAATGAGAATTAAAATATGAATATTGTTAACAAATTTATGAAAATAAATTCGCTTGGGAAGAAAATGACTTGAACATAAAATTATACAGGGTATTAACATTTTGATTACGATGAAGCAACTTTTACTGAGAGCCAGTGCTAACATCAATTTGAAAATACTACCATTCACAACATTGGGGGACTCGTCAGCCGTTTTCCGTTTATTGGAAATGATTTTCGCCGCCCTTAATTTTGCTCGAGTGTTGTGGTATTTGTCCACTAATTTTCCTTTAGCCAACAAGTTTTTGCCACTGCCAGGAATGTAGTAAGTGCACTGTAAAATTGTAATGTAAACAATTTTTACCATTCCTTTATCGAAAAATCCATATTTACTACATGCAGAATGAGGCAAAATTAGCTAATGGTTGATAAGTAGAAGTGCTAGCCTTCATATGTGGCGTGAAACGACAAAAAGGACCTAATGACCAAAACCGTTTAGGCATTGTATCTGGCTCAAAAGCATTAGAAAGTAGGCCAAGGCGAGTTTGGTCCTTAGGTCCCTTTTGTCACTCCACGCCACATGTATGGATGTACTGTGTATACGTTATATATATTGTAATTATGGTTCCTATATATTTAGTTGTTTGTGCGAAATTCTATTTTGCAAAATTTTGTTGAAACATATTTTTCACAATACTGTATTATACAGGGTGATCCAAACTAATCTGGACACCCGAAAAAAATAGATTCCTCATAAAAATATACACTCGTTCGCCTCTGTAACGAACGCCTCTATAACAAGCAGCCTCTATAACGAGCGCTGAAGCGCCTCTGTTTCGAGCTCCCATAACTTCCACTCCTTAGCTGCATGAAGAGCGCGCGTCACTTGCCATACAAGGTCACTGGCCGCACCATGGTACCTAATTGTACCATAGGCCGCACGAACCGGTTTTAATGGACTCCCACATGCGCGCTAGTGCTAGGAGTGGGGACCCCACTCGTGCTTGCTATAGAGGCGATTCCTTTTCCCGAGCTCTTTGTTATAGAGGCGAACGAGTGTAAGACTTATTTATCCTTTAATATTTTCCAAAAAACTCAAAATATATAAAGTTATTCAAGTTTACAATTTAAACAATAAAAGCCCTCTTCCAACGAGTGGGGGTCAAATTTACCAAAATACATTTTTCCCAAATTTTCTTCATATTTTTGTGGATAAAATAGTTATTTGTGTACCGAGCGAGAAACCGAGCGTTTCCGCGCCGAGTATGAGATTTGAGCACTGAGGCGAAGCCAAGGCGCTCAACCTCATACTCGGCCGGAACGCTCGGTTTCTTCGAGGTGCTCAAATTATTTTTTCCAACAGCGGAGCGGAAACAGCCGTTTGTCATCCGCGAACGATGGGACCTGGAAACGATCAGTTTCCATCCCCGTTCGCGGATGGGAAACGGTCGTTTCCGGTCCGCTGTTGGAAAAAAGTCTTTTGCAACTTTTTACAAAACAAAAAATCGAAAAAGTTATTTGAGCACAAAATCTAAGAAATCTGATTGGTTAAAATTTGTGACCTGAATCATTTTTTTAAATTTGGTTTTTGTCAAAAGTGGCATAAGACTTTTTTATTCAGAAAAATATGAAGAAAATTTGGGAAAAATTTGATTCGATGATTTTGACCCCCACTCGTGGGGAGAGGGCTTTTATTGTTTAAATTTCAAGCTTGAATAACTGTTCAACTTTCGAGTTTTTTGGAAAATAGCAAAGGATAAAAAAGTTTTATAATTTCATAAGGAATCTACTTTTATCGGGTGTCCAGGTTAGTTTGGATCACCCTGTATATGAAATATGGAGTATAATATTATACATTGTACATGTAATGCAGATACTTTGAGATATTATATATTTATTGTGAAATTATATATAATACCCAATAATATTGTACACAATAAATTATATCGAGGTGAAATACATCTCACTCCTAGAAAAGCAGTGAATACTTCAATTTTTTCTGCCTAGTCACAAAAATGAAAATCATGAATGGTCACGTGTTGTCATGCTTTGCTTAAATCAATCACAATATTTGTTTTGAAAACTTGATTAGTAGACATTATTACTGTACCTTCGATTCCCCAGGGAAAAGTTCTGCTATTTCATTTTACAAACGGTTGAAAACGTTAAATTGGATTCTGTAATAAGTCGGAATTCTATAAGTAATAATAATGTTTAAAATGCAAAAGTTTTTTTTTATGAAACTCAAGTTTTCCAGATGAACTAAAGCTACTTTGCAATCACACTCGTGTGGAGAATATCGCATTTACTATCTGGCGCTAGGAGAAGTTTTTATTGTAGGAATCATTTTTTAATTATTATCTTTATAATTAAGTGAAGACAGTAAAAAATTTGCAACTAACAGTTTGTCAGGGTCCGCATTCATCAAGGTATAAACTACAGTATAGCCCGGAAGGGGCTATGAAACAAAATTATACACATTTTTAAATAAAATGAGCTCATATTATGGATAGTGTGTCCATAACTATATTTGATTATCTGTGAAAAAGTTGTGCGAATTCTTAAAAATGTAATTTTTTATCTTGAAACACTTTAAATTTTACAATGGAGAAGTCTGTGCAATTGAGTTAGTATTAAAAAATTGTTTGTATTTGCAGTCGTGAAATAACATATTTACCACAAAGTTGATAGCTATTTTAATTTTTATCATATCGGATACTGCATTTGTCTGGACTTTTTCTGATTACGCAGGGGACAAATGAAAATTAGGAGAGCCTGAGATTTGGTCCAGAACCTCTTGATTACCTTAGGAATCAACCGATATGATTTCAATTGGTATATCTTGTATCGGAATGATTTCATCACACGAAGTCTCCACAGAATTTTCATTATTAATATTTTTTTTGTATTCTTGGTATTTCCGCAGGAAACGGTTATGAAGACCAACTTTATTTTTAAATAGTGACTCGATCTCACTTGGGTTGAGGTGAATAAAAACTTCCATGTCAATTTCGTTTTCTGAAAAATTCGAAATTAAAATAAAACATTAAATACTACATCATAATTTTTTTTTTTTAATAAAACATTTGTAAATTACTGTTCTTTCAAAGTCACAATTGAAATATTTTTCTTTATGTTGACAAAATTAACAGGAAAAAATGGAACTTTGAAGTAAAAAAAAAAAACAATAAAAAATGTACAGAAAAAAAATCAGTTAATTATATAGAATTATTATAAAATTTTATTATCTATTTGTTTGTCATGTATTATGTATTAAATGTAATTTAGTTAACATAAAAAAAATTTCTTTTGTATGTTTTCTATAACCCAATGAACCAGCTTTCGCATCCGACGTTGCTGCAACGTCGCAGCGACGTCCCGATCTCCGTAAATGGGCTGCGTTTGTACGGTGAAAGTCCTGAGATATTTCCGCTTTCTCGGAGCTTTGCGACGTCGCATGTGGTTACGTGGTATGAAAGTCGCAGCGACGTCGCAGTAATGTCGCAGTGACGTCGCAATAACTTTGGAGTTTTTTACTCATTTGAGATGGCCGTTTGATCATAAAAGTGCATAGAAGCATAATATTGAAAAACAAAAATGCGTAGTAGCTGCAATGTGGGTGCGACATTTCTGTGACGTTGCTGCGACTTCCATGCCACGTAACAACATGCGACGTCGCAAAGCTCCGAGAAAGCGGAAATATCTCAGGACTTTCACCATACAAACGCAGCCCATTTACGGAGATCGGGACGTCGCTGCGACGTTGCAGCAACGTCGCATGCGAAAAATGGTTCATTGAGAACTAAACTTATTAAAAAAACGCATAAACTCTATATTATTAGATATGATTGAATTTTATCACCATTCTACATTCTATTATGAATATTAAAATATAATATTGCATTAAATGAGAATATGAAATGTACACCATGTTTTCGATGTGACTAAACAGAAAAATATATGGATTGGCAAAAAAATCAATGAATGATATAAAGTTTGAAAATTATTATATGATATAACATTACATCATAATGATTAAATTCTATTATTTGTATTACATAATCGATTCAATATAATTAAATATAGTAAACTCATGCTAGTTTCATTTTATCATTTATGATAATAAAAACTTGAAATATAAGTTGTAACATTTTGTACAGGAAAATATATCATTATATAATATTATATAATTATTATTGAGAATTATTGTTTGATATATTTGGAATACATAATGGTCGATATTTTTTTTATGGTCCAAAAAAAAATGTATAAATTTACAGGAAAAAAGGATTGATAGTTAAGGAATAAAAAATTATAATAAACTATGAATTTTATATAATTCAATAAAATACAGTTGTATTATTTGACAATAATAGTTTTTTATAATAATAAAGTATAATAATATAGGTAACGAATATATTATAATAATAAAAAAAAATATATATAGAAAAAATAAATGAAACATTAGGATACCCTAATGTTTCATATTGTTTTGTATAATAAATTTCACGTGAAATAAATAAATAAATCAAAATTTATAGGAAAAAATTGTGACTTAAATGAGAACGTGTCAAACTTTTTAAGCTCAACGACTTTTTATACAAGAAGTCCTGGAAACTTCAATATTATTGAAAAAACATCTTTGATCTGTCATTGAAAGACTCATTTAACTAAACTGAGTTACTACATTGTCGAAAAATTTTGAAAAGATATTTAATCGAGTGCATGCTATTAACATTATTTATTTTAAACGTTGGTAGACGTGGCAATTTTGAAAATTCAATTATAATTATTTTACATGATATAAATCCTTATTTGGTTTAAATGTACATTTACTTTAATTGTATTATTTACTTGTATAATCATATGCATAATCAGATTATATTTATTTTGACATTTAAATTAACAAGGCACAATTTGATCATGTGTTCAATGTATAATTTATATTTATTTATTCATAGTTATTCATTTATCATTGATAATTATTATTTTTTCGATGCAACTTTTCAACTTAGGGTAACTTTATAAGTTTGATTTTTTTTTACAAATGATGGACTTTGGCATTAACTTTGTAAGAACGGTTTTGTCAATCTTATCATTTCATATTCCCTGTAATGTGACAGTCAAACTTCTGAAATAAAAAGTTGATAATTCACTTCACAGGATATGAATATCGTGATTTGCAAAATAACGTTACTCATCTTGCAAAATAGATGATTCATGAGAAAAGTTATATATAGTCTCACAACCAAATATAAGATTATTGAATTGAAACTGGACAATGAATTCTAATAAATATGAAAATTGTGAAACTTGAGTAAAAAAATATGAAATTTTTTTCTATAATCACTTTACTGTAATTCATTTCATAAAGTTGTGAATAAAAAACAGTTTTCTTAAATTTTCAATTTGGCATATCAAAATTTAAAATAGAAAGTGAGAATTTTGTCATAGAGATCTCAAAATAAATCATAATTGATTTTTTGTTTTATGTTAAAAATGGCGAGCTATGCATTTTATTTTGCGTTTCAAATGCATGAAAATTACAGCTTGACAAGTGCATGAAAATAAATGTTTGTTGAATGAATACCACAAATATTTTTTGTTCGGGCGAAGAAAAATTTCTCGTTGATTTTTTGTAACATGATTACGTCAGGATCATGGATGTAAACAAAAGTCTAACCTCTTAGCCGAAAAACAAATAGTCCACATTTCAAACATCACAATTGTTATGAAATTTTATACTGCCTTTACTTTCATGCATTTTTCAAACTGTAGATATCATTTATTTGTACTGCAACACGGAAAAATGGTTTTTTCGCTACTTGTTTACCACGTGCCCAAAAATTATACAAAATATACGTACCTTCAAAAACAGGGATGATTTTCTTAAGATCCCACTCAGTGAGTAGATCTCGTACAGTTTGCATTTTGTATAATTTCGGAACAGTTGAATGGACAAATTAGCACTTTTGGTAAATTAACCAGCAATAACGCGACTGTAAACTTCCGGCGACCAGTGGCTCAACGTGTCTGAACATGCAATTCATCCCGCCACTATCATCTACACGCACTGACACGCACACACGAGACTTGAAAAATGTTACATGCTTGCGGAAACCAAGTTAGCTTATTTTGAGCAATAATAGATGACTTTATCAGGAAACATTCTTCATGATAATGGTAAAATTATACTAGCAATCATGTGCATTATTCAGTCAAATATGCGGACACTAAAACTTCTAAAAATGTATTCTTAATACGGAGTACGAAGTACGCATCATAAAGATTAACATCTACTTGATAATGGTAATAACTCATTCGTCAATCAAGTCAGTTTGATTGCCCTTAACACATCATTTTTCTCAGTGAGATGACTTAAGTGAATCAAGCGTTGAAAATGAAAAATTCGTAAATGCTTAATTCATGACTATTGAAAAATTGTAAGAATAATTTCTTATAAACAATTTTTGTAAAAAATGAAAAAAAAATTAAAAAAAAAACAGTACAAACGTACAAAAGAACGAAAAAAAAACAACAACAACAACAACAAAATTTTTCAAGATGTTAAATCTTTTTTTGTATCGTCAATCACACACACACATACAATTATTATTGATTATAAAACTTGATATGTTATCGAAATCTCATGGCATAGTTGACGTGGTTTGACTCTGGTTTTAAATTATACTTAAAGGGGTATTCTACCCGAGATGGTCCGAAAAAACAAAAACAAAAATTAATGTTTATAAACTGTAGAAAAACTTTCAAAAAATTTTGAATAAAAATATTGAAAAGCTTTTTATTTACAACGATTTGAAAACATCGATATTTCGGACCGCTTCGGGTAGAATACCCCCTTAAATATTTATTTCAGCAGAATATTCAGCACGTTGAGAAAAGAAAAAAACTTGAACTCTGTTGAACTTAAGGGAAAAACCACTAGAATTGTGAACAACAAGGTAGGAATTATGGATTCTTCGAGCAATAGTTCATAATTCAATGTTTTTTCACCATTACGCATGCTGAGTCCCTGTCAGGCAGGGGACAATACTCACGCAATAGACAATAGTCATCAATAGTCAGATCAGGTCAGGAATAGTCAGTCAATGGTCAGGAATATGTCAGCTAAAAGATAATGGATGTAGCCGTGAACATCGCACATGATTATGCTGACTTCCGACTAATTGCTTGCAATTGTTTTGGTTTCATCGGTTTTATTGATTTTACAATTTAATTACTAAAAATTTCGCGCAGCGAAGTTTCGCGAGTGTCTGATGTGCTTTCGTGCGCCTTAAAGTGCTGAGGATATATAGACTTCGGGAAAATAAACGGCCCTTTATTGCCCTGCGCGGGACCTGAGCACCCGTTTATTACCCCTTCGATCTATAATAAAATATCTTTTAATTAAATTGATTAAATTTTAATTAATTAAAAACGCGACAGTAATTACAATTTACGCTAATAATTTTTTTAAATCAATCTGCAAATAATTATAAGTGATTAGAGTCAGCAATAACAAATTTATCAACAATGCTGAAAAGGTTTTAATTTCCATCTCAATCACTTTTATCCCAGTGTTGATAACATTGATATGTCATACGCTCGCTGCCCGTTGCCATGGTGGTAGTAATAACATGAATATCATCAAGTCACATTACCTGACTTCGGCTGACACGTTTCTGACCTGACTATTGTCTGTCAATGAGTATTGTGTGAGTATTGTCCCCTGCCCGAGAGGGGTGTTAATGGGAAAAAAGTTAAAGACAATAAGAAGAAAACTGTAGAAAAAGTTTGAGAAATAAATATTAATTATTAACAATGTCAGTATTCAGGCAAAATTAGATCAGTTATTATTTATTATTCAAGCGCTGTTTTAAAAGTTATGTATAAAGGTCGTTATCGAATGCTAAATTACAAGATAAAATAAATGATAATCTAACAATTACGATTACGAAATGAATTGCTACCAATTACATTACCAATGAAGTATGCGAAATCATTACAGAAGATAATTGACCGAAAAAAATGACACTGCAACGATTATCGTTCGAAAAACTTTATATTCTCAAGGTAATAATTTGAACTTCATGAATTTTTGCAAATTCTTCATTTGTACCGTCGACACTATTCAGCAGCGGTCGGTAATCGCGCGGTTCGACTTTTCAAAACAACCACTGGCATCAAATATATTCCGTCACCATCCGTCATACTGTTACATATACACACTAACACATGCAAAAAAACCATAAGTTTGCGATTCGTTTTTTAATTAAACATAATGAAAAAACATAATTGCACCCGAGGGTTGTATTGAGTGCTTCATAAATAATCAATTGCAATTTGTTTCACGTGAAATTTCGAAGCACAGACTAAGTCGAAAAAAGTAGCGCTAAGTAGCGCTAGGTAACTCTACAAAAAATTGACAGGGATGTAATTGACGTATTATTGATATCATAACTTGATATAACTTGATTTGTCATAACTTGTCATCTTATTGACGTATTCTTGATATCATAACTTGATTTGTCATAACTTGTCATCTTATTGAAGTATTCTTGATATTAATTTTTTATTGAAGAATTGTTCCATCAAGTTCTAGTAAAATTACTTTTCAAATATTGCACATTTTATAGAATGTTTGTACAATTTTTTCTATGGGAAATTCGTGTTTTCAATTAGTTTTTTGTTATTTTCATGGTTTTTCAAACATTGAGTGAGAATTCGATATTGTCTTTGTGAAATTCTTTTGTTTACACAATTTCTTTAAAGTAAATTTTTTCATAATTCTTTAGTTTTCATTATTTTATTTTTCTATTTTAGCGATGATGGTGGAGAAGAGAGCGCAAGTGGAAGCAGTGATGATGGTGGAGAAGAGAGCTCAAGTGAAAAGAGCGATGATGCCGAAGATGGTAGAAGAATTGGAAAGAATATTAATAATGAGAAAAGTGATGACGATACCAGTACAAATAAAACTTGTGAAAATTGATTACAAAATAATTACGAAAATGATTGTGATATACATTGAATCTCAATAAATGATTTTTTATCTGACTTAAGACGACTCGCAAGACCTTCTCCTTTCGTCCTTCTTTCTTTCAATTGAATCCCGTTCTAGGCGTCTTTCTCGCACTACAGTAGGTTGCGAGTCGTCTTAAGATATGTGTTTGCAATTGATGACAGTATAAGTACGTCCTTGTAATTGATAATATTATTCAATCAATGATAATATGTTAAACTATGAATAATCACATATTTTTTTAGTTCAATTTTACAACTCGATGTGCATGACGAATCTTTTAACCATGAAAAATTTAACATCCGCAGAACTATCAAATATGTCAATGAGAATTTCGAGATATAAAACAAAACTTCAAATAATGATTTTTGTGTATGAGGTACGTAAATTAAACAAAAATCATGATTATAGCAATAAACATTATATATAATATGTATTTTGCTATAATCAATCAATAATCAAGTGTGTACGATAAATGGAGAGCTGGCGTCCGAAAGACGATAATTCGCATTTACAAGAGGCATGTTTCCCGAGCAATCGCATCGGAAATAAGCTCGATTGGAAAGCAAGTTACCTTCTTTTTTGGACGCAGCCACCAATGAACATGCATATCGTACAAAAGCAATACTTGATTGACAATTGATGTCAATATGCGCTCACCAACGTAATTCAAGGCATGATGTACTATTGACCTCAATATGCGCTTTATTACTAACATCAAGGCATGATGTACTCTTGATGGCAATATGCGTTCACTCACGAACATCAAGGCATGATGTACTATTGACCTCAATATGCGCTCTATTACTAACATCAAGGCATGATGTACTCTTGATGGCAATATGCGTTCACTCAGGAACATCAAGGCATGATGTACTATTGACATCATATGCGCTCAGGCTCGGTTATCAAGGCTTAACAACAAGTTGAGCTCAGAATTGACGTCAAACAGGATGCGTTTTGACATCAAGACCATATCATGTCTTGACTTCAAGTTGACTTCAATTTGACTCCACGAATGTTATCTGGGTATAATAAAACCCGATGAATCATTTGTTTGGATATTAATTTTTATTTTTTTGAAGAACACACTACTAATTTCAAAACCGTGACATGTCTTCAATCCTGATTTGCTGGTAATGTTATCTAATCATGACTAAAATTTTTCGCGAAACAGTTCACGAGTTATATATTTCTGCAAAGCGTCGAGCGGAGACGTTCTAAAATGGACAGTATTTAAAAAAATGTATATATCACATTCCCGATGTTTTGTAAACAATCTGCGATCATATAAAAGCGCGCACTGAAAATATTGCATTACTGAGCGACTATTATAGATTCAATGCGAATCAAACGCTTTCGGGTTTTTCAAACAGGAAACTAGCTCTCCAGCAGCGTCTTCTGTTGCCCGCTTTTTTCATCGGCTATTGCCCCTGGTCAGTGGTCATGGGCATTATAATTCATGATGAAATCGTGCGCCCATTCACTTTCGCTCTCGCCTTCAAATATGCCGTTTGGGATTAGACAAGGGGCAAGGATTTTTCTTTCGTGGACATTGTTTTCAGAATAAGAACAAAAATCAAAGTCAATGTTAGCGAAGAACTGTTTGGCTTATTCGCAAAATATATAAAATAAATTTAAGTTTTTTTCATCAATGCTTTGTATGCCTGCTTTCTACACATTTTTTTGAGTGTATTTTTAATGAGGAAACACAAATCTTTTAAATTACATATACAGTAGTTTTATTCAGTTTGTTTCAAGCTTCGGGGCTCAAGAATTATAGTGTATTTCATTCTTAATTACAATTTTTAATATTATATTCATAATAATTTTAAATTCGAAAATTCTGTAAACACTGATAAAACACTGTATTAGTCCTTCTTTGACATTTACTACTAAAATATTCACTAGATAAAATTAATATGCATCTGATAATTTCAAACTTATATACGTACATACATAGTATTACATTGAGTTGAGATTGCTTTTTCTATTAAAGTTTCTTCAGTTCGGATTGTAATCTGAACCTAAAAAACTGTAACGGAATAATAATTATAATAATAATAATAATTATAGTAGTAGTAGTAATAATAATAATAATAATAATAATAATAATAATAATAATAATAATAATAATAATAATAATAATAATAATAATAATAATAATAATTGTTATTATTATTATTACTATAATTATTATTATTTTTATGATTATTATTATTATAAATATAATTATAATTATGTTTATTACCATTGCTATTATCATTATTATTACTAAGTGAAAGTAAATCCGCGCGGCATATGCTTTAGTGGCTACTTCGCACATGAAATTTCAGTTTGTCGAGAGAAGCGTATGTGTTTCCACACAAAACGCATTCTTCATTATGCTCGTCGAATGAGTCGTCGGAAATCACAATGTCGTTCTCGTGTCCGTCATTGGATTCGTTGGTGGGAACATATGCTGTAAATAATATATGTAAATTTTTTTATCACTTTATCTATTTTTCAGTAGGGCATATTTGAGATGCTGACCATCAACTTGAGAGGCAACAAATTCATGTTTTCCAATTATCAGGCGCGCTGCCTCTTCAAGGTTTATTGAAATCGATTTTTGTCCATTCTTTAACATTGTCTAATGCTCCACTAGCCAAGCATTTTTTTCCTTTTGTTGTTTTTTTACTTTCTCTTTGCCAAGTGCGCTTCTTGCTCTTTGTATGGTGATTTCGACGTGCCCCAATCGACGAAGGTGATGCTCTGTAAATCACCAAAAAGTGGGGATTTGTGCATGATAATTATAAAAAATTTCGATACGTGAAAACTATTGATAAGGCTTCGAACATTAGTTGGAGTTAAACATTAATATTGATTCAATTGGTTTATAACGTATGTACTGATGTCTACAATAACTAACTGAGGAATGTTTCCTTTGCCGGGTTTTTCCTCACAGCTGCGTTCAATTGGCTGTGGTAGGACTCGATTGCGTTGTTTGTACGATTGTATTGTTCAAAACAACTGATTTCTTTCGAGTCCCAAGCCCCCAGCCAGTACTTTTCCACGTATTTGAGGAACGCTTGCATTTTTTCGAGGAGCACTATCATCGATTGAGAGTCCTGATGTTGGTGGACCACGTCGAAAACATTTTTCGTCGCGAATTCTGTTATCGCTGCAAATCCTTCATTAAAGGACTTCGCAGGGAGGAAGGCCAGCGCCATCTCCTGGTATACGACAGACCACGCATCTTGCTGCAGGAATTTCATGGTGTCCTATAAAAGAAAAATTATTAATTCATCACGCAAACGGGTGCAGACCCAAGTGAAACATTGCCTTATTGCTAAAATATAATCAATTATAACTATAACAATTAATATTATTATTATTATTATTATTACTATTATTATTATTATTATTATTATTATTATTATTATTATTATTATTATTATTATTATTATTATTATTATTATTATTATTATTATTATTATTATTATTATTATTATTATTATTATTATTATTATTATTATTATTACTACTACTATTATTATTATTATTATTTTTATTATTATTATTATTATTATTATTATTATTATTATTATTATTATTATTATTATTATTATTAGTATGATTGAAACATCATTGTGCAACTGTCTTGAATTTTTATTGTCGCTAATTTTTGAATGCAAAATAGTTCGTTTGAAAATTTTTTGAAAATTACAGAACTTTATTAGAAAAATTAAACGCGTATAAATAATGGAAAACTTCAGAAAAGCAAAAATCGTATCTGTTGCAAAAAAATTGTGTACTGTATTCAATTTGAATTAATATATTTTATCCAAACATTCAGAAGCATCGATGAGTTTAAGACTTTCTTATAAAACAGACGTCATATTGTGTTAAGAATTTGAGAAAAATCAAGATTCTATAATGAAACCAATTGGAGTTATACAATACTGAATTACAAATTTTGCGAGCATTATACAATTTGCAATATTTTACTAACGTTTGAGCTAGGTGGCGCCCATAAGCCCTTGATCATCCCGCAGAGCCCTAGTTTTCGGCATTTTTTAACGTTGGCCTGCAAAATACCCCGAAATAAAGGTATTTCTACGTGATACGCAGTACAAAGTTATATAGGTATTTTGATAAATTTGCATGTTAGGTTATTAATTCAGAAATACAGAAATAGTTGATTAACGTTCTTGGAAAAGCATACTTGACAGAAGTGAAAGAAGCTCTTGTGGAGAATCACATCTGCCCCATACACCGCTCGAGCTGCCTGCCCAATAGCCCTCTCGAAATCCGACATTACGGAGACAACGCGTAATCCTGGTGCGTGTTCTTTCAAAAATTTGAAAACCAACTTGTAGGCCTCACAACTTTTTTTCCATCAAGCACGCCAGTATTTGTATGTTCTAAAAAAATCGTTAATGTTCAAGAGAACAAATTCTCGAAGGCTTTTACAAGAATAATATTAGTAAATAATATTGAAGGTAATTTCAAGTTTACTAATCGTTATTTTTTTTGTTTCGTTTTGTTTATTGTTTGTTTATTTGTTTTTTTGTTAAATCGTCAGATTGTAGAGGTTTATTTATATCGTTAGATGTTTTAACTTTTTGTTAGTTTAAAGTTGTAATTAGAAATTTTTCCCGTTGAAGTATAGTTAGCAGTCAGTTCGGAAACTATAGTTGAAGATGCCATGGGGCAAGATGAATCTTGGAATCCTATTTCTCAATTGAGTTTATGATCTCATTTTTTTCAAATTTTTGTTAAATAAATAAGTCGTAATCATTTTTCAATGTAAGCGGGCGTTATACTTTAAATTACCAACTGAAGTTTTTTTTTTTTTTAATAGTTGTTTTACGACTTAGCAGTCAAAAATATTACACTGTAAAAAATGATCGCAATTTTTTCATACTTGTGTACGGAAATATTTGGTGAATTTCCCATAACAATATTGACAGTTTTTAACCTATATTCTATATAGGATTTCCCCCATAAATACATCCGGAATATTTTGCATATACTATGGGAATTATTTTCTAAATGTGGAAATTTATTCATAATTTATGGAAGACTTCCTATAGTGCATGGAAAATTTTCCAGATCGATTTATAGAAAAAACCCCATACAAAATATAGGTTAACTTCCAATTAATTTCCAAAAAACTTCCAATACTTTTCTGGAAGTTTTTAAAAAATGTAGATACGTATTTTTTCTTGAAATACATTACGCGGAAATATAATATAAATATGATTTTTCAATTGTATTAATGAAAAAAATTCAAAATTTATGTAGAAATAGAGTTTTTTCAAAACGGACATAATTTTTTCGGGAATCGTTAGATCGAAACCTGTTATACAAGTGTTTGCTGAAATTCCCCTCGCCTAACTTCGAAAGTAAATTTTTACTGAATATTATTAATGCGCTTAATTCCAAAACTCGATATAGTTAGGCTCGCACGTGAATTTCATACCTGTGCAAGTTAAACTAAATCGATGTTTGGAATCCGTCCCAATATCAATAACTTATTATTTTTATTTACTTACTTCGCCCTGGTGCGTTATTTGCATCGTCAAATGTTGATTGCTGCGATTATTTGGCTCTGAAAAAAACTCTTTGGATACAATCGCAAAAGTTGCATCGACTTGCAATTCCACACGCGGAATGTTCAATCTCTTCACTTCCCTTAAAATCTTCGGGGCCCACAGAACGAGTAAAGATTCATTGGAGTGTGGAATTTTAAAACCTTCAGCACGCAGTATGCTGCCTAACTCTGTCTTTAAGCATTTTTGGTCAATACGCTCAGCGAATTGTTGAATGTTAGTGACATCGCTTATATTGTATTTAGACGCATGCCACCTCTCAATTGACCTTTGCACGACTGTGTATTTTTTTTCTATAACACTGTCATAATGCCTGTCGGGAAAAAATTATTTCATTCATTCAAATTTATAATAGATATGAATATAAAAATCCAAGGTTCGGAAGTAAGGCGTTGCAAGTAACGCGTTACAATAATCAACAAGTAACGATAACCACAACGAGTTACTTTTTTTCGGTAACGAGTAACATGTTTCCGTTAATTATTTCACGTTACTTATATCACTCTCATCAAGTTTTCAGAACGATCTGTAATTATACAGCCCCACAAAAAAAGTGGAATGCGCGACAGACTACGGTAGTCCTATCATATGGATTTTGGGTCGCTGAATCCGAATCCGTAGTTAGAATTTCAAGATTGGTGACGGTTTTTGGCATCACCTCAAAGAACGTTGTTTTTTTCGGCTAATTGTGCATTAAAAAATGCGTTAAAAAAAATCGTGAATTTTTGTTAATTTTGACTACAGATTCAGATTCGGCAGCAAAAAATACTGAAGGAATGCTCTTTTTAGTCCACTAGCCCCAATACTTTGCGGTGGGGGAGAGACTGTAAGAAGGGTATAAGTGGAAAATCCCGCCGAACAAAAGTGACTTTTTTTGCCAACCAGACTAGTCGATTTCTATGGATTTTGGGTCACTGAATCCGAATCTGTGGTTAGAATTGCAATATTGGTGACAGTTAGTAGGTGGGCTAGGTCGGTACGAGATCCCCCACTCCTACTCCCATCACGTGACCCCCCTCCACTCTCAGGCCCCGCCCACTTCCCCCCTCCCTTTCCCGCGTCGGTAATGCAGGGATCTAAGATGGCGACGGTAGGTAAAAAGACGCGGTCGGTAATCCCTCCTGTCGGTAAAACAGGGGAGTACCTGCGGTCGGTATTGTCATAAGTTTATTTTTTTTATTTTTTATTGATTACATATTTTTTTCATTTTTTTTTTATTTTTTGTTGATTACATGTTTTTTTTTTAGTTCAATACTTCTACTTCGCCTTCATCATCCGAACCTAGAAGTGTTAGTTTTTCCTCCATCTCTTCACGTTCTTCGAAAAGCCTCACCTTTCGTGCAACACGGCCGTACAAACGCTGCAATAGAAAAATTTTTGTCATTTTCTTGTTTTTTCTGAAATAAATTTTAAATTTATACTCACAGGAACGAGGTATCCGCCTTTGAGTTCATATGTTGAACGATCAATTTTTATTTGATAGTTCAAGGGATGCCTTGCGTAGAAATCCCGGATTTGTCTGACTATTCGTTCTTTTTGATGAGTAGATAGTATTCGCATATTTTGTGGCAAAGTAACTTCTCCTCCTCTAATTTGAATTTTCCACTCATCGGTGAAATTATATTCCATCATGATGATGACAATAACGATTGAAGAATCAAATCATACTGACGTCGAGGCATAATAGGCATTTTGATGGAGTCAACGTTTCATATTTTTTCGGTCCCGATATTTGGAGATGAAATTTGAATACCGCGCGGGAATTCATAAACACCGCGCCGTCTAATCTCGCTGCCCGGGCGCGTTAACTTTTTCTCGCGTTCGGAAGACGACGACGAATGATTCGAATCATTCTTTAAAAACTTTTAAACGCACTTTATGCGAATTAAAATCTTCATTTCAATAGCTCATCGGTAGACCATTGTATTAATAATTTTTACACGCTGAAGGATTTTGAATTCAGTTTTTCCAGAGGAAATATTTTAAAATATTTTCCATAACTTATTATAATTATCATTGATTGAGGATGAAAGTAGTTGATACTTTCAAAAATGTTGCAATACATTGAAAAAATTATCGGCAGTTAATTAGATACCTATAGTTTATAAGTTACTCTTGGTCGATAAGTTACCTTTGGTTGATAAGTTGATAATTTACCCTCAGTTGTTGAGTTACCCTCAGTCGGCAAGTATGATTTCTCCTACAAAATACTAGCGAGTCGTTTAGGTAGGGAACTGCTTTATCGACACTTTGTTAAACAAACCTTCAATTGTTGCATCACTTTGAACTTACGATGAAGATGTAATGATACGCCAATAAAATTTAACCCGCGTTGAAGTTCTCATGGTATCGTATGTGACTACGTAAATGTAATTCGAACCTCGATCAATTTTCTGCAATTGCTTATGTTCTGAAAGTTATAAAAACACTAAGATAAGCTTTACTCCATTTGTTTATAGTATCAAGTTTCCGGATGTGAATGTAATTTGAGAATCAACCAATTTCATGTTATTATTTATGTCATGAAAGTTCTGAAAATATGACACCGCGATAAAATTTGCCTCATTTGTTTATAGTATCGAGTTTCCGGATCTGAATGTAATTCGATCTGAGCTAAATATAGAACCAAGTGTTTACATGAAAAAATTGCTGCGTAAATGTTACCTGATACCTTTGTTTAGGAAAGTCACTCGCTGCGTAGATGTAATTCAACCTCATTGTGAATATCCTGCACTATTTACAATTCGGCATCTTTGATCGTGACAAATTTATGACCTTTGTTTACAATCTGACTTCCGCTCCTAGATGTAATATGATCATAGCGTTTTTCGCTGCGCAGTTATCATTTGATACTTTTGTTTACAGTTGTAATTTGAGTATCCTGTTTTGAACTCTGAGTAGAAGTAATTTAATTCCATTATTTACAGAGGTGATTATCTTTATCGATCAATTCTCAGAATCCATCTATGACTCATGTTGAGGAGTAGGGGATTGGTGATGACGTCACTTACCTCTATATAAGTCTATTCAATTTTACCATAATTAGTCAGTCGCGTTTCATGCATTACTCTGAACATCTTACTATCGCTTTGTCGCGCTACGCTTTGTCGTGCTACGCTTTGTCGCGCTACACTTTGTCGCGATACAGTTTGTTGTGACAAAGTGACATTCAATTTTCGAAAAAATGGCGGAATCGAAACTCAAGGCCGCGTATGAGGTGGTAAACATGCAAAAACAAATTTCGACTCGGGGTGATGCAGTGAATCCCGAACAAATTCAGACATTGAACGATAGAGCTGTCAAGAACATTGATGAACTTCGAGTGTTGAGTGAGAAAAGTCTTGGTGGTGTTGTGAAAATTCAGTGTGCGCGGGTTATTCAAAGACTGCGCAGTTACATCATCCAGTTGCGTGGTTTACTCGTGAGTGGAGCTGGATTACAAAATGGTGTGCAATGGGAAGACCTTAACAGTGCTTTCACGAATCACATTCGCACAGGAGTCATCGTCAACCTCAAACATTTGAACATCACAAAATTTTTAATTGAGACACAAGAAGTTTTCATTGCTAAAATCCAAGAGGCTTTGAAAACTGAAAACACTTTAAAAGTAAATACTTCTCTGGATGGAGAGTTCAGCATTGTAAAAAACGATGAGGAGGTGGTTGAATTGAAAAACTTTGAGACCCGCAATGCAATCATCACTGGAACAACGAACCTCAACACTTGGTTCAGTACGAATGAGAGAGATCATCTACTCAAGAAAGTTGAAGAGTTCCAAGGTCAAGGATCCGGGTGGACGCTGCGTCGGATCGTGAGCCTTGCTGTTCATATAAATAAGTACATATAATCCTATGCGTGGAAGTTCTTTCATCGAACTACCAGGACCAATAAAACGAAAACAGGCATGTGTGAATGTAAAAAATTTCGATGATGAGTGTTTTAAATGGGCTATTCTATCAGCACTACATCCCGCTGTGAATAATGTTGATCGACGTTTTAACTATGAAAAGTTTGCTAATGACTTAAACTTTGAAGGCATTACATGTCCAGTCATGCCGAAACAAGTTTCTTCATTCGAAAAACTGAATAATATTTCAGTCAATGTTTATATACTTTTGAAGAAAAAAGATTTTTCAGTCGTTCCACTTCATATCACAGAACAAAAACTGGAAAAACATGTCAAGTTACTCCTTATTCAAAATTATTATGTTAATGAAAATGGTGATGATGATGATGAAAGTGAATGCGAACCCCTCATTTTTCACTATGTATGGATTAAAGATCTTTCACGCGTTGTAAGCACTCAGCTTTCCAAACGTGATCACAAACATTGGATTTGTGACCGTTGTCTTCACTACTTTCGCTCTGAAGAAAAACTGATCTCTCACGAAATCGACTGCAGAGAAATAAATAATTGCAAAGTGAAATTACCAACAGAGAATAACAATATTCTTGCGTTCACAAATCATAAAAATAATCTAAAAGTTCCTTACGTCATTTATGCAGATTTTGAATGTTTATTGAAAAAAGTTGAGTCTGAAAAAGAAGAAAACACTCGAGTCGTGCAAGTTCACGAAGCCTGTAGCGTCAGCTATTATGTCAAGTGTAGTTTCGATGAAGAACAGTCCCGCTACGCAAGTTATAGAGGTCACGATCCCGCGCAGTGGTTCTCCGAAGAATTGATTAGGCTGACTGAGCAAGTTCAGGAGAAGATGAAAGATCCCAAGCCTATGGAACCTCTCACTTCATCTGAGAACGAGGCATTCCGCAACTCTACCAACTGCCACATTTGCAAAAGTTCATTGAAGGGTCAAGTCAAAATCCGAGACCATTGCCACTTGACTGGGAAGTTCAGAGGAGCAGCCCATCAAAAATGCAACCTTCTATTTCAGGATGCTCTCACTATTCCCGTAAGTAAATTATTGAAAAAATCTCTGCCAAGTAATCTATTTAATAATTTTTATCAACTTATTTATTTCTGCAGTACTTTAAAATGAATAATTTATGCAGATTCGAGAGAGATAACGGATATTATTTTTTGTTTTCAGATTATATTCCACAATTTGAGTGGATATGACAGCCACCTCATCATCAAACAAATCTCTAAGTGCGTCGAGGGACGAGTCACTTTGCTTCCGCAGACGATGGAACGCTACATCTCTTTCACGAAATACATTAAGGACAGCAAGATATCCCTCCGATTCATCGACTCGTTCCGTTTTATGGCGTCATCCCTGGAAAAGTTAGCCTCATACCTCGAAGCAGACAAAAAGAACATCGTCCGACGAATCTTCAGTGACTTTAACGAAGAACAACTACAACTTCTGATGCAAAAAGGTGTCTTTCCTTATGAACACCTCGACTCTTGGGAGAAATTGGAAGAAACTGAGCTACCCCCGAGAGAAGCCTTTCACAGCACCTTAACCGACGATGACATCTCCGACGAGGACTATAAGTAATTAAATTATTTCAATTTTCGATATATAGAAAAAAAATTTTCAAAAAAAAGAAAAAAAAGTTTATAAGTTTTTTACCAATTTCAGTCATGCGCAGACAGTCTGGACAAAATTCAACATCCAAACACTGGGAGAGTATTCAGACTTGTATCTCAAAACCGACGTTCTTCTCCTAGCGGATGTGTTTGAAAACTTTCGAGAAAGCTGTCTGAAATCATACTCGTTGGATCCTGCCCACTACTACACAACACCAAGTCTCAGCTGGGATGCGATGCTGAAACACACCAACATCCGACTAGAACTTCTCACCGACATCGACAAACTCCTCTTCGTTGAACGAGGTATCAGGGGAGGGATTTCGCAATGTAGTCATCGATACTCTCGCGCAAACAATCCATACTACCCTGCTGATTACAATCCTGAATCTGACACCAAATATCTTATGTACTACGATGTAAATAATTTATATGGTTGGGCCATGACGCAATTCTTGCCTTACGGTGGTTTCGAGTGGGTTGAAAATTTTGATGAAAATTTCGATTGGAATGTAGCTGATGACTCGGAAGTAGGTTACATCCTTGAAGTGGACCTCGAGTATCCACCGGGAATTCATGATTCTCATAATGATTTACCTTTCTGTGCTGAACACAAAACTCCACCTGGTTCAAAGTGTAAAAAGCTTTTAACAACTCTTGAATCCAAAAAGCGATATGTCATTCATTATAGAAATTTGAGGCAGGCATTGCATCATGGACTGGTTTTGCGTTGCACTCATAGAATATTGAAATTTAAGCAATCTCCATGGTTGAAATCATACATTGATTTAAATAGCAATTTACGCAAAAATGCGAAAAATGAATTTGAAAAAAATCTTTACAAATTGATGAACAATGCAGTATATGGAAAAACCATGGAGAATGTTAGGAAACATGTAGATATAAAACTTGTCATGCAATGGTTGGGTCGATATGGCGCAGAAGCCCTGATTTCAAAACCGAATTTTGCCTCACGAACAATTTTTGATGAAAATTTAGTTGCTATTTAATTAGCTCGCGTCGAGGTTACAATGAACAAACCCATTTATATAGGTTTCTGCGTTCTCGACCTATCCAAAACATGTCTTTACTCTTTTCATTATGACTTTATGAAACCTGCAACAAACGCGAAAATTCTGTATACCGATACAGACAGTCTGATTTATGAAATTCAAAATCTTGATCCATATAAAATGATGAACGAAAACAATGACCGTTTTGATACCTCAGATTATCCCTTACCTAATCGTTTCGGAATCGAATTGAAAAACAAGAAAGTTGTGGGTCAAGAACGAATGCAACGGAAAAATCATAACTGAATTTGTAGCATTGAGAAGTAAGATGTACAGTGTTCGAGTTGAAGGTAGGGATAGAATTAAAAAAGCCAAATGAGTCAAAGGATCAGTTGTAGCAAAAACAATAGATTTCGATGATTATGTTCATTGCTTGTACAGTGAGAGTACAGAGTATCGAGTTCAACATCTGTTTCGATCCCATCTGCATGAAATTCAAACAATTCAGCAAAGAAAAATCGCATTAAACCCATATGATGACAAGCGTCACCTGTTGACAACTACAACAGACACTTTGGCACATGGCCACTATAAAATAAAAGAACTGATGGATATCGACGAGGAATTGTAAATATCATTTAATGAAACTGTAAATATTAGCGAATAAGGCAATACTATAGACAACTGTCTATTGTTCGATCGTGGATTAGGCCTACTGGGGATACCACGTCACCAAAAACGCTCCACGAATTCTACCACCCCACGTGGGCTCTCGAGGGGCGGAAATGAATTCAGCGTTATAAATTTAATTATATTTTTTGGTAAATAAAAACAACTGTTTTATATATCATGTTCTTTATTGACTACATATCCTTCTCATTTATCCAGGTATTATGACTACTGTCAAATCCCAGCCATTTTACAAAGACTTTATTTCCACGTTTTTGTAGCACTTTTTCAACGAGATATACATCAGGATGTTGCACTTTGGCGAGTTCTTCGATGTAGAATCCTCCTTCGACGGGCTGGTCCTGATAATCCTTGAGTTTGTACGTTGTTGGATGTGTTGGTTTTACAGCAGCGATGGTGAATATTTCCGTTGTCCAGTTCGGTGTGTATCCCTTTTCAAAGACGTGCTTGTATTTGCTGATTCGAACTTTGTCACCAACGTCAAATTTTCTCTGCTCTTTTTTATATTTTTTTGAATGAATTTCACGAAGCAGACGACTTTCATCAGCTGCGGTAACATCTTTAGGTTTCATCTTGATTGTTCGATGTTTGGTAGAGTTGTAGCTCGTCATCAAATCAGGTAAGATGTCGATCCATTTGTAGTGTCCTTGGAGAGAGAATCGTTTCCACATCCTACCCTTGAGTGTGCGATTAAAACGTTCACAGATTGATGCCTTCATGCCGCTGAATGTAGAGTACATATTGATACCATTTTGTTTCAGGAGGGCCTTAAAGTCCTTGTTGTAAAATTCTTTGCCTTGATCGACGTGTAGATTCTTAGGTTGTCGGTCCTTTAGCGCAATCTTCATAGCAGCGGTGACGTCAGGACCGTTCTTTGATTTGATTAGTACAGCCCAGGCGTACTTGGAGAATACGTCGATGACGGTGAGCAGAAACTTGTGGCCTTTATCCTTGTAAGCGGTCATGTCAACGAGATCGGCTTGCCACGTTTCATCCAATCCTCGCATATCAACATGACGACGACGATAATTTCTTCTCGCTGGTTTGTGAAGTTCTTCCACTAGAGCTTCCTTGAGATCCATGGTGGTAATGAATGGTATGCGAGTTTACACGAGATTTTATTCGTAAACGTCCTTTTGTGGTGTAACATCGACAAACACTTCCTTCTCGATATGCTTCAAACGATTCTGTATCGATGAAATTATTGCAGCGTTTTCAGTCACATGTTTTTGGTACATGTTAGTCAAGGTTTCCAACGATTTCTTCAACTGCTCCATTCCCGTTGTCAACACTTCTTCAAAATCAATTATATTTTGATACGAAGCACCATCCGTCTCGTAATCACCCTTTGCAACGTTGAGTAATTTTTTATGCTGGAGATCGTACTGACCTTCGGGAGTTAGTTTGAATCCAATACCCGGTGGCCCACGTATTTCGCGGTTTTTGGCTAGATGTCCAAACACGTCCACACTTGCCATTGTCCAGCTCTCGAATGAGATTACGGACTCTGAGATTTTTAATATATAATCCCAGCTTCTCTCAATTCTTCGATGATTGAGTTAATTTCGTTGGTATGACTGTTGTTTCCAGCAGCTTGAGATGCAAGTATAAGTCGCAAGCGATCAACAAGTTCGTTTGGATCATCCCAATGCACATAGTCGATGTCGCATCCACGATTAACTACGTTGTAAACTCCTGAACCCGTTTTCTTGTCAGCAACGTATGTCAGATACTTCAAATCTCTACCACCTCGCAGGCTCCTGTCAGGTAGGTAATTTTTTCTGTCTGCACTCGTTTGCTGAATAATTTTTTTATAGTTTTCCACATCAATTTTATTCACAATCAAACTGTTTGGAATTTTTTTGAATAATAGTTCGATAAGTCCTGCTGTTTTCTCAAACTCCTTAGTCCCCACTTGAATGTTGTTTTCTGTGAAACTGATTGGTGCGTTTCCAATAAAAAATCCACTTTTCAAAGCCCGTACTCCATACTGCATGTCGAGATTCTTTTGCTGCGTCTTGTTTTTTAACATGTTCAAGTATTTCGTCAGAGAGTCAACAGGAGCTGGTGAACTTGCGATGCCCGGTGTGAAGGTTTGATCTCCCATGGTTTGATCAAAGCTCTCGAAATCTTCACTCTGTTGCTCGAACGTATCCTCCATCGTAGGTAATTCATCTTTGGCTTCTTCCTTTTTGATTTTTTTCATTTCCACATCCCGTTTAGTCAATGACTGGAGCGGATCGATGATGGGCTTGAACGTTTCTCGCACCGACGTCTCAATAGCAGCTTTTCCACGCTTAAGTAGGCGATGTTTGCGTCGGATAGCTTCACTGGCTTGTACAATCTGATGTAGTACATCTTTACGCTCCATGATGTCGTCTCGATCGTGGTTCAGGTTATACTAATGCAATTGTCATTGAATCACTTTAATTTATAGAAGCAATCTAATCCTCTCCTGTATCGACCTTAATCAATGTCACTATCCTTGTCGATGACGAGAAATCCGTACTTGTCGTTCCAGCAGGTCGCGCACAGTTCTCGAAATTGTGTAAACGTCATGTCTGTGTTTACATGATCGTCGTAAATATGTTTCAAATTCATGTCATCTTGAGGGAACAGCACGAGCATATAAGCATTATCTCTCACCAAGTGTTTGGGGATGCGAGCATAAGTCTGACAGGGATAGAAACTATCCACGTTGTGATGCCGTCCCATACAAAAGTATGCACGTATGTTGTTCTGTTTTTCACATGCCACGTCGTCAAATATCATCACAGAGTTTTGCTTGACGTTGTCCACACTGACGACCTCTTCGTTGTCGCTATACGGAAAATATCCCACTCCTTTGACTGGTTCGATGATTTTCTTCAAGTATTCGTACTTGGGCTGATTGAGCGACTTTGAGTAGAGGTACACGTTTTCGAATCTCAAGCCGTTAGGATGCGTGACGAGCGTGAGAAGAGCGTTGGTCTTGCCACAATTCGAAGGGCCGCAAATTATAGAGCGAACCGTGTTTGGTAGCAGCTTTCCATGACGTTTTATTTTTTCCCGCTTCTCCGTTACATTATCAAAGTTGATGACTGGTAACTTGACGTTTTGCTGTGTAAACTCCATGGCTGTTCGCGCGCGTCTGATTGGAAAACCTATAAATACTCGACTTTTATAGCCTCGTGCTCAGTCGAGCAATGGCAGTGAGAGGTAACGGTCTCGTCAACACTCTCGTAAACAAGCTCCCTGTCGAACTTCATATACCGGGTTACCAATTTTGCGGGCCAGGTACCAAGCTTGCTAAAAGATTGGCACGTGGAGACCAGGGTATAAACCCTCTGGACGCAGCCTGCAGAGATCACGATATCGCGTACTCGAAAAATACTAATCTAACAGCAAGACACGAAGCTGACAAAGTCCTCGCAAAAAGAGCGATCGAACGTATCTACGCGAGGGATTCCGGAGTTGGAGAAAAAGCAGCTGCTATTGGGGTTGCCGGCATCATGAAAGTCAAGCCAAAACTTGGAATGGGTTTGAAGAAGAAATTGAAGAAGAAATCGAAGAAAATCCCTTTGAGGAAAGTCATCGATGCTGCAAAAATAGCATCAAAAGCCACTGGATCCATACCATCAACTCTAAAAGCTGCACGCGCAGCTGTGAAAGAAGCTGGAGGAAAGAAGAAAGTTCGAGTACCTCGTGTATTACCTGTGCCTGTTGGAGGCATTCTTCCCGCGTTTTTACTACCTGTTTTTACCGGACTGAGTGCTACAGGGGCTTTGGCAGGTGGCGCTGCTAGCGTTGCAAAAGCCATCAACGACGCGAAAGCCGCCAAGTGACAGTTGGATGAAGCGAAGCGACATAACCTCAAAATGGAATCAATCGCCGTGGGAAAAGGCTTGTACTTGAAACCTTGGGGAGCTGGTGTGAAACTTCATTTAAAAAACGTATAGAGCTACCGCACCGAGCACTCAGCAACGTAGATTTGTTGAAATATGCAAAATTGTTAAAAATTCCATATTTTCGAGGTATGTACATGCGTAACGATTTGCCAAAAAATATAAAGTTAAATGAGGCAGCCATTATCAACCTGGATAATAAAAATGGTTATGGAACGCATTGGGTAGCCTATAGAAAAACTGGTAATAAAATTGTGTATTTTGACAGCTTTGGTAATTTACAACCACCTCGCGAACTTGTAGACTATTTCGGTGTCGGTAGCATAATTCAATACAATCGTGATCAGTATCAAAACTATAATCAAATTACCTGTGGTCACTTGTGTCTACAATTTTTACTCGATAAAAGCATTGCTCGAGTGTGAACACGCATCAGTCTACGAGTGACAATGGACTCATTAACATTAACGCTCTCGGGAACATCGTCGGTTTTGGAAGCTCACTACTTTCCACCAATCGAACTGTCAGCTCGGAAAAAATATTCCTTGGGATTAGTGGAATTGTTGACTTTTAACTCGATACCTAACATTGATGAGGGAAACAACAAGTTCTATGTTGGCGATGACGTCATTACTATACCATCTGGAATTGGGAAATATCGAGGAATATTTGAAGGAAGTACTTTCAGAAAATATCCAGCTGAGTTTGCGAGCCAACAGTAGCACACTACGCAGCGAGATCAAATGCAATCGGGAGATTGATTTCCGACCCAAAGACTCTATCGGTAAACTGCTGGGCTTTGATTCAAGAATCATCGAAGCTGACGTAGCACACAAGTCGGATTATCCAGTGAGAATTCTCGCCGTCAACGCTTTATGCATCGAGTGTAACATCACGGCAGGAGCGTATATAAACGAGCAGCGTGTACACACCATCCACGAGTTCTTCCCAGTGGTGCCCCCCAGGATATAAGATCATCGAATTGCCAAATCACGTCATTTATCATCCAATTGTCGTACAGGCAATACATCATCTGCAGCTGCGCATAGTCGATCAAAGTGGAAAGCTAGTGAATTTTCGAGGTGAAGTTATCACTATACGACTACATGTAAAAAGTGAATAATGGGCATCGTCTACGAAGAGTATAAAAGTCCAGCAACATGGTCAAAAATCATCAGTCAAAGCCGACCTCTTCAACGACTCACACGACAGAACGTTCAGTTCCTGAAAAGTCTCGGTCTGAGAGTCCAAAGAAAATTTGCTGCCTAATTTGTCTGATACCATGTTATTCATCGAAAAGAAGATCGTCTTCGACGAGACGATAGCACAGTATGAAGTGCACGCGCACCAGCCGTACGCATCGTCAACGTACAACAACAACGATGAAATTCGCATCAGTGTACAAAACCAGGATTCGTACATGTTGCCGAGTAAGAGCTCGCTGCATATACAAGGAAGATTGACGCGAGCTGACGGCGTAGCCAATGTTGAGAATACGTCTATAATCAATAATGGTATAGCTCACTTGTTCGAAGAGATTCGTTATGAACTCAACGCTATTGAGATCGAGAGGGTGAAAAACGTTGGTCTGACAACTACAATGAAAGCCTTCGTTTCGCAAAATCCTGATCAGAAAGATCTCATGGAAAATGCTGGATGGATCATTGACGATCCCGGACGATTGATCAACAACAATGGTCATTTCGACATTTGCATTCCACTGGATTTCATCTTTGGATTCGCCGAGGACTATCAGCGAGTGATTGTCAACGCCAAGCATGAACTCATCATACTCCGAGCCAACACCGATATAAACGCTATCGTGCAGACAGCGGTTGCAGATCCTGCAGTTCCAGAGGAGTTTAAAATAACCCTCAACAAAATAGAATGGCTGATTCCATACGTCAAAGTTTCCGACTTGGAGAAAATTCGTATGCTGAACTACATCTCAACGGATCCAACCATCGCCATGAGTTTCCGAAGCTGGGAACTTTACGAGTATCCTCTGTTGCCTCAAACGACCAAGCATGTGTGGAGCGTTAAAACTACGACACAGTTGGAAAAACCAAGATATGTTATCGTTGGATTCCAAGCTGGTAGAAAGAATGTTAGAACCGGAAACATGAGCAACTTTGATACGTGTAATTTGCGCGATATGAAGTTGTATCTGAATTCACAGTGTTATCCTTACACAAATCTTAACGTTAATTTTCAACGAAATCAGTTCGCGACGTTGTATGAAATGTTTGCAAATTTTCAATCATCGTATTATGGAACGAAAAATGCTCCATTACTGACAAAAACTCAATTGAAAGAGAATGCACCTCTTGTAATTATTGATTGTGCAAAGCAAAACGATTCATTGATTACTGGACCAGTTGATCTTCGTCTCGAATTTGAATCAGTAGCAGCTTTTCCCGTCGCAACTGCGGCGTACTGTCTTATTATACATGATAAAATTGTCGAGTATCAACCAATCAGCGGCGTTGTTAGAAAACTATAAAATGTATGTATGTGTATGTGTGTGTGTGTGTGTGTGTGTGTGTGTGTGTGTGTGTGTGTGTGTGTGTGTGTGTGTGTGTGTGTGTGTGTGTGTGTGTGTGTGTGTGTGTGTGTGTGTGTGTGTGTGTGTGTGTGTGTGTGTGTGTGTGTGTGTGTGTGTGTGTGTGTGAAAATCTATATAAAAAGGTTAGGTTACATATATATTAATGTTCAAACTTGATTAATCGTCAGTCGCGATGGATAAGTTAACCGATGATCGTCGATGTCTTTTGTCCAAAGATAAAACGTCGGATAAATATAAACCTGTGTCAGACAAAAAGGAAAAGGATGATGATAAATATAAAAAGTCAACCGTCAAGTATGAGAAATTTAAGTAGATGGTAGTGGTGGTGGTGGTGGTGGTGGTGGGGGAAAAGACGTAAAAGACGGTGGATTTGTCGGAGAGCGTCAGTACGTCAAGATGAAGTACGTCGTTGACATGCAGGGCTTCTTTATGCCCGAGTTTGTCGTCAAAGAGCTCGCAGTACTCAAAATGTCTACTGACCTCAAAACAACTCTATTCCAACCTCCGTGCAGCTGGGAAGATTTGTCTCTGCGGCAAAAAAACACAAATAAATGGTTGACAAAGCATTTCCACGGCATTCCGTGGGATGCTGGAGATGTGTCCTACGAGGAGCTTAACCAAGTGCTGCAAGATCAACTCGAGGATGCCAGCTTTATTTTCGTCAAAGGCGTGGACAAGAAAACCTGGCTGCAACATCATCTGCACTCCGACCCCGTCATAATTGATATGCATGAAATGGGCTGCCCTTCACTCGATCAACTGCGCGTCTCCGCGTGTGAATTCAACGCGTACCATCGACCTGTGCAACATCATCATTGCGCTGTAGAAAACGCTCGTCGACTCAGAATGTGGTTGATGGAAAAATTCGGGGATACACCATCAATGAAGAGATCTTTTACCCTACTTTCATACACCGACTGGTTGCACAAGTTGGATTCCGAGGATATTGCCGCACTCCCACGAGAGTTTTTACTGTACTTTCGGAAAAAATGTATCGCTCAGACTTGGGAGAAGTTGCCACCGAAATTGCAAAGTGATAAATAATTTATTAGTTGTAAGCGCTGCGAGAAACATTGGAATTCAATGTATGAAGATTGTGTTGGTATTGCTCCAATGATAAAAGATTGTTACAAATGTAAGAATGAAAAATTGTAATTTTTTTCGGAAATAAAAATGGAGGGACTAACATGATGGTTGTGTCTCACAGCAAGGGGCGGGGTGGGGCCCCTTGTACAGAAAAAATTATCGTTGAATTTATTTTGAAGTGTATTTCCAAGTGAAACTGAAAATCAAAAAAAAAGTTTCCATTCTATTAATAGATTGTTATGTCATTGCTTAAGAACGTGATATTTCCGAGAATTGTCATGCAGGTTTGAGCCTGTTTAGAATGACGTCATCCGACAACTTGCCTTTATGACTTCATTGTTTAGTCTACTCTGTTATCGGAGTATCAAATTACTTCTACGCATTCGGACGTTTCAAGGGCAAGCGTGTTTGTCGTGATTATATCATCGCATAGGACTGTGATGACGTCATACGGCGACGTGTCGAAGCTTGCTGTGATGGCATCATCGCTAACTGCGCAATAGATTTTCAAGGTCAATTATTCCTTGAAATACGGGCGCGCAAACGTCAAAGCGTCACTGCGAAGACGAATTTTGAACGAGCGACATGGATTTTTTGAAACTCAACAAAGTGGCTCGCGCCGAGAGTTTTCTCCCAACGCGGAAGGTCGCCGAATTGGAAAACAACAGGAGCTACGATGTCAGTGGAATTCGCTCCGTTGTCACCAGAATCGGACCTAAATTCGTCGTAACACTCGATTCGGCATTCGAGATTTTCCTACCAGAGAGGATCTGCGAGATGCTTCGAGAAGACCCCGACGAGCTACGGAAACTGGAAGATTCCGCAAAGTCGAAGAAACCGGTGAAGTTTCATCACCTCGGAGGAAGATTCAACGCCTGCGAATTTTCTGCATAAAACGATATATTTTGTTGATGTAACAATTGTTATTGAAAATGTATGAATGGTAATAAAAATAAACAAAAAACAGAAAAAAACAAAAAAAAACAAACAAACAAACAAAAAAACAAAACAACCAAAAAAAACGAAAAAAAAAATAAACATTATGACAATACCGACAGGAGGTATTTATGACTGTTTTACCGACAGGAGGTATTACCGACCGCGTCCTGTTTTACCTACCGCCGCCATCTTAGATCCCTGCATTACCGACGCGTGGAGGGGAGGGGGAAGTGGGCGGGGCCTGCGAGTGGAGGGGGGTCACGTGATGGGAGTAGGAGTGGGGGGATCTCGTACCGGCCTAGCCCACCTACTACAGTTTTTCACATAACCTCAAAAAAAATTGTTTTTTCGGCTAATTTTGCAATACAAAATTTGTAAAAAAAAAATTCGTTGAATTTTTTCAAATTTTATTACAGATTCGGTATCAGCAGCAAAAAATACACTGTGACGAGCGAGCCCAGATCAACCAGCGACGAGATCAGGAATGTGGTCGAATCCAGCGTTGAGTTATTTCCCAAAGTTCCTTTATTCAATGGTTAGACTCTGAGTCAATCGTACAGAGAAGGTCCCCAATGGAAGCTCCGCCCAAAGGACCCTTGTTTGGGACTTCCTTAAGGAGTTCAAGAATGTTTAAAGGCAATAATAGACTAGGAGTGAATTTAATACTATAATATAACATTTATTGATCAAACATTGTTCTATACAATTTGATTTACAATGGGTTTGAATTTTCTCGTTTCTATTTCCAAGTCATAAACATTATTCCATTTCCAGTGATCATTCTCACAAAAAGGATTCATCGACTCTCATTTATCCGCATATCCCGATAATCAAATTTTCAAATATCAATATTCGTAGCTTCACAATTTCTTGTTACGATGCACTTACTCATTTCGCATTTCCAGTCCCACATTCGTGCTCATTTGCTCTTCTGCGACAACGTTCTAGAACCATAAGTCTCCCATCTCGGCTAATTCCATTATTAATGCTTCTGAAGCGTCCGAATTTCCCACTGCTGCCCCCGTTTCACTATCTAATTGCGTCAGGTGATCTAACTCCCGATCAACTGTACCCTGATTCAGACTATGGGTTTGTTTTTGCCCACAATGTCCGCATGTCACCGTGATTTGTTTGTTGGGAGTTATCAATGTAATCCCCAATTGTTCCGAGGTCTCCTTGGCTAACTCGTTGTCTATCAGTTCCCAAGAAGTTGAAGTTTTTGGATTTGTTCTCTTTAATATTCTTAGTCTATGGTACAAGTTCAATATTCCCTTTTTCTTAAATACATGTTTTTTCTCGCTAGGTTTCACTTTTTTTCTCTTGATCAGACTTTTAATAGTCCAGATCAATTCCTCCACCAAAGGCACTGCAATGAAAACTCTTTCTATATTTCGTATCGGGTTCTCTTTTTCATACTTTTATTATCTCTAAATTCAAGAGCGCCCTATTCAATTAAATCTTATACGCGAATTTTCTCTCTCTTGGTCCTTGATTCGTCTATTCTTTATGTTATTTAGCTACTCTTTGATCTCTATTATAAATGTAGTTATCGTAAAATTACTATTTTATTCTATGTCTTTTCATTCTATTTATATTAAATTTTTTTCTCTAAATTATTCTAACATCATCGTTACGTTCAAGAGAACAAGGAATGGAGAAATCTACAAGAATAATAGATTGCCTCGAGACGAGTTGCCCTGGATCTAAAGCTAGAAGGGATGAATCCCTTCCACTCGAATTTTGGCCAATCTATATTTTGCACTAAATGTGTTAAGGATAAAATTTATATTTACTTGTGAATTTCTATCCTTGTACCAACAGCTATTAGGGCCTGGAGTACAACTCCGGCTTTTGGGTCAAATTAGTACTCGGCAAGATGAGGCAGAGAGATCGTCTTCAGGTCGGATCTCTATAAGGGCCCGGGGAAGAGAAATTACCAAGACTCGTATTTTTGGGCTTCCTGTCCAGACTCAGTGAAGAGCTTTAAGGAGACTAACTTGGATTTTTCACTTCAACTACTGAGAAAAACGCGCGGGTTTATATATGTTTTTTGGTTGAGAGGAAATAGTAAAATTTGTAAAGAGGAGGCAAAAACGGGTTCCGTTTTGGCTGATGATATATTGAAAATTATTTGATATCATAATTTGAATGCATTGAAGTCGTTATCACGTGCCGATTTTAGTCCGTTTCCATCCGCTCATTATTCGAGTTAGATATCGAATTTATTCGTATCGGGGTAATTGTAAATCGCGTTATCTTATTGTTCTTTAAAATAGCCTCTGTTGAAATAAGTTTTATATAGCTAAATTTGTTTCCCTTTTTTCTTCTTTATAATTTAATGAGACTAGAAGAGCGGTCGTACGCCGCTCGTTACATACACGGTTGATGCTTTTTTTAGTTGCCTAGCACCAATACTTCGTGGTGGGGAAGGGACTGTACGAAGGGTATCAGCGTACGATCTCGCCGAATAAAATTTTTCTATTTGTGCCAACCAGAATAATTGATTTCTGTAGATCTTGTGTCACTGGGTTCAACTCGGCAGTCGAAATGTTGCGAAATATTCATGAGACTGTAGTCTAAATGTACCATCTTGAAAAACGGGGAAATCAGTAATTTGTGAATGACGTACAAAAAATAGAAACTTTATGTATCAGACGTCTGTACGTCTGAATCAGGTGGACTTAGCATGCCTTTTTTACACATTAAAAAAAATTTGTCGTAATTTTACTCTAATGATACAAAAGTCCTTAACCATTTCCTTGGTGGGGAAATTCGACTATAAATTCAATGCAATTTTACTAATTTTACTGTAAGTAAACAGTTTATTTATACTAATATTCCATATTTTGATGAAATTTTCCAATTTAAGTATGTGAAACATAAAATTCCGGTTGACATAAATAGTGAATTTAGTTCAGCGAGATTTTACTCTAATACCCTTCGTACAGTCCCTTCCCCACCACGAAGTATTGGTGCTAGGCAACTAAAAAAAGCATCAATCATGTTTTTTTGCTGCTGATACCGAATCTGTAATAAAATTTGAAAAAAAACCAGCGAATTTTTTTTTTACAAATTTTTTAATGCAAAATTAGCCGAAAAAACAACGTTTTTTGAGGTTATGTCAAAAACCGTCACCAGTCTTGAAATTCTAACTACGGATTCGGATTCAGCGACCCAAAATCCACATAATAGGACCACCGCAGTTTGTCGCACATTCCACTTTTTTTTGTGGGGCTGTGTTATTTTTGAGACATGTCTTGAATCTAAGATATAAGTACATATTATTGACTTCATTCTTTACGGATTGAAATTTCCATATTTATAATTCCTTGATTGTAATATCATAGTGAAATGTCAGTAAGTTACGTACAAATATTGACGAAGAATTCATTTTCTCACTTTTGTTTAGAAACGTTCAAATTTTAAAGCATTGAATGTAAGAAATCTATATGAACAACCATAAAAATACTGTAAGCCACTCTAATAACCTCAAAATCGCAACATCAAAACGACTTTGCAGTTTTCGTAGCATAAAATTTAGTATTCAACGTAGAGCAAGTATCTTACTTGTCAAAGACAATTCACAACCTCGGCTTTGCCTCGGGCCGGAACTCCTGTCTTTGCCGAAATCGACACTTGCAGTATGTTGAATAATATACAATAACATCTATATACCTATTAAAAAATGTAAAGTAATTCAAAGAAAAAAAAATACTAAAAATACTAAAAAACGGCTTTTTTGATAAATCGACAAATAATTTTAATGTTTTACATTTTTAAATCCAGGAAATCGCATTCAAGATATTTAAAAAGATATCTTTGAAAAAGGTAGAAAATGCTACAACATTTCATAAAGACTAAAGATCACGAAAAAACGTACAAAAATACCATTCAAAAAAGTGTAAAACACTTATAATCAATAAAATTTCCATAATTATAACCAGAACATCGAATTCCAGAAATTTATATAGACATAGATAAAAATAGTAGACAATCAATAAATCGTAGAAAAAATGAAGAAAAAACAAAACTACGAAAAGAAATAAAAATTTATGGAGATGTTGTTTTCTGAAAATTCCATTCAAACATGAAAAAATGGAATGAACTTCAAATTCTAGAGTACGAAAATTTTAGAATTGGATGTAACAATTTATGACAATACTAGAAAAAATAAAAATACTAGTAAATTCTGTAACGTTTTGTACATACTGAAAAATACGAATATTTTCAGGAATACTCAATATCCTGGTAGACAAGATTCGATCCAAAATCTATGAAATCCGCAAATCATTCTTCAACTACGATTATGTGATTCAAAAATTTTTTGAGTTCGATAAACACATAAAAATTTCAATAAGCGGATTAATTTTTTTCTCCTGGTCGAAAAGTACTGATTTACAAATGTTCTACGATTTTCCTCGCTCACAATTATTGATTATCATGCATGATTATCATTTGTTATATATTGCAAAATATAATGCAATATATAGACAGAAAACAAGTTTTCTACAAAACTTGTAAAACTCAGAAATAGAAATTTATCACACTCATTTAGTTAATAGAGAATGTTCATTCTTCTAAGTCATTTCGATTCATTCAGTTAAGCGATACGGGCGTGCTATCGCATTTGGCAAGTTACATTATCGTTGAGAATTTCTACCTTCTTTCGAAATCGCTCAATATTCAATTCATTTCACAATCTAACTTCCTAAAATTTTAACACATTATCTTATTTTTTTGAATAACTTCTTTCTAAGCACATACGTGTGGCCTCCCACCATTTTTTTCTTGAAATCAGGGGCAGGATTTCGGGTATATAAACCCCGGGTTTTTTGCCGAAACAGTCAATAGTTTTTCGGGATCTTTCAGTCAAGTTGACTACCGGTATATGACGAAAAAGTAAGCTTATTTTTGTTAACCGTATAAATCTGAACCTGGTTTTTTCTTTTCTTGTAATATCATTAGTAAATTTCTGTTTTGTCGCTTTACGAAGCATTTTTCACTTTTTAGAAGTGATTTTTTTTCGAAATTGTTGTTTGTCGCTTTACGAGGCGTTAAATCAAGTTATCATCTGGTCACGAAATTCCTAAACGATAGTATTTCTCATAGTGGGCCCTACACTCCAAGACCTTAGAAATCTAGCGAAACTTCATCAGATAAGATCCAACGGAGGGTTCCAGGAATTTTCTCAGAAGGGACAAGAAGGGTTATGGGCTCAAATTCGGTTCTTACAAGGAAAGATACCGGGGTTCAAGGAGTGCCCAAAGAACTTTGAAGCCGCCTTACCTACTATCATCAGGAGACAACGCCAGAAGCCCCAGCAGGAACTGGCAGGGTTCATACCACGAGACAATAAGCCCAGCAGAACAGTGTCTGTTCCTTCTTCACCTGGTCAGGCTCTCATTAAATGTCGACATTGTAACACGGTGGCCAAAGTCATTCCCAAAGCAATAAGTACCAACAAGGATACAATAGTTCGACACACCTGTGAGTCTTGTTCCAAAAAGATCTTCGGGTATGTTAGATTGCTTAGAAATTCGCCATATTCCTCCAATGGTAAAGCAAGCCAACATGTCGCGCAGTCAGGAGGCTGCCAGGAATCAAACACTACCATTATTCCATCTTCAAATCACCATCTGAGAGTAGCAGATAGAGCCGACAAATCCCTGAGGACGGGATATAAGATTCCAAAAAGACCAGTAAGGCCCAGAATTCCAGAAATCAGAACCAAACCCATCATTCGCCCCGGCTACCCGAACGGTGAAGATCGACCACAGTCTTCTGCATCACCACCAATAGTAAAAAACCGCCCCGCTCCTACCAGATTATCAAAGAAACCCTCGTCAAAACCCGTCCAACAGGAACCCGATTCAGTACCACGGGGACCTAGGAAAAACCTTGTTCAGCAACGCCGAGAGACAAAAGATATCCAGAGACGCAGAAAAATACAGGAGAATCGATCTTCCTCGGAAAATACAACATCATCTTCCTCAAGGTTGTCACCTCCACCTTCTTCTAAAACGGAGGAACGTCTGCTCTCGGAGGGAATGAAAACAGAAGAAAGTCCTCGTAAAACCCCCTTAGCACCGAACCCACGGTCAACCTACGAAGATCTCTTCATGGACATAAGCGACGTATAAACAAACTCCACTCGTCAAATATGCTAAATCAATACCAAGATCATTCCTTTTTGTAAAGATATTTTTTTGATATATGATTCAACCGAAACAAATACTGTATGGTACAACTAACGATCAATCACTGTTTAATAAAATCTAAAATTATATGTATATATCGTGGACTTCTCATTTACAACACCCCCAACTTATGGTACACGTGGGTCTTGGACTCCCCAAGACGTATGTTCCTAGTATATAACACATTCATGAAAGGCTTGTCCCTAAAAAACAGTAGATCTCGCATATTTCATGTTTTGTTCAATCAAAAAGATTTGTCGAAACTCAACAAAAATGACATGAAAAATATTTTTCAATCCTACACAATTTTGTTATGTCTGAAATAAACATTTTCCTTAATAAAACCTCGAGTTCCTTAGTATTGTTTTTTCATTCTTAACTCTTCGATATATTATGAATTAAGGTATACCTACATTTAATTTTATTCGAAAAAAAGTAGAAGTAACGGAAATTTACTTTTCCGAATAGTAGCGGTAACGAGTCGTTATTTCTTTTCAAGCCACGGTAAAGTAACGCGTTACATTTTTCTAAATAAGTTTCCAAACCCTGGAAAAATCTATTACAAGTAATTTTGTTACATACTATGGGCCCAGCGAAATACTTCGGTAGACATCAACGGGTCTCGCTTCAGGTACACCTTTAGAAGTCCTGTATAGTTCATTCATGAACTGCAAGTTTTTCAATTTTTTAGAATCTGCCGCATGGTTGTGCCCATACGGCCTACCCGTTTTCTTGTCAATGCAAAGGATATATGGTCCCGAATTGACTGACTTGCATCTGGCCCCGCAATCTCTGTTAGGGCAAGCACCATATCTACCCCACAAATTTTCGCATTAATTAAATAATCAGACTACTAGGTTACTATAGTGCGTAAAATATTATATATGCAGTCTATGAAGTTCAACATTTTTTTTCTTTGAATATGTGAATTTCAATTTTATTTACATTAATCTTTTCCTTCAAACAACTTTTCAGAATATGCATTGGACATACCATTCGAGCGATTTTACCTACTGTTCGAATTTTAAAACTATCACAAATATTTTATGTCACCCATTCAGAATATTAAACGGTGCAATTTAAGGTAAAAATGTTCGCCGAAATGCTGTAGTGAAATCCTAACGCTAACTTTGAAACCTCGGACGTAAGCATATAATCTATATATCGTTATAAAAAATTACCGAGTGAAAATTATTTATAATGATAAATGAAATGTGTTATATTTCTATGGTTGAAAAAAATAAATGCCGTTGTATTTCAAACAGGGGAATATTTTTATAAATTACAAGCCCAGTCACAATCAATTTTACAATATAAGATTTAAAGACAGTCAAATAATATGATGTATCAAATAAATAAATAGTTTTTTTAACAGCTTAAATAGGCAAAATACATTACATATGTTCAACATATATTAAGCACTACGATCGGCAAAGGGTTTTTTGTTATCTTTTTCCCCCAAAGTCAACGACAAAGATAAATATGTAAAAATTTAAATATTTAACTAATAGATAAATATATACTGATTTATGTAAAATAAAGCATAAATATGAAACAAAAAAATATATGAAGTGTGCACGAGTGGATGAATGTCCCGTGGCATTAAAATATTCAACCACAAAATCGAATTGTTTATTCTTCGATAGGTGCTGTGTCACCACTATGTAATCTAGAATTAATATTTTTGAATAAACACTGTTGAACTTGAACTTGAACTTGTTCAACATATAATTGTCACGTCCCAGTGACATGAAGTTTTTGCATTTATTCGAAGTTAAAGTTTTAAAGCAACGAAATAAGAAATATCTACGATTACACGAAAACTATTAAATATGCTATTAAGCATTGATGGATCTCTAATGCCACTACCATTAGAGAGTCATATTGCACGCGCCGTCGCCTGATTACACCTGAACGGGTACCGGATATCGCGTAAATGAGGAAGATTATCGATGACTGTAGAAGCTTCTGGATTATTCTAAAAACTTCTATTCTCTCGTTTTTTGAATGTCAGTTCCGGTTGATTTATCTGTTGTTGCGAGTGCTTAAATAGAGTTGGAATTCGTGCGCTCGCGCTTGTCCTCCCCCGTCCTCCAAAGTGTTCAAGTCGCGTTTTGTTTTAATAAGTTAAATAAAAGAGTGCTTAATATTTCAAGTGATTATCTAGCCCTCCTAGACTCCCAGGCCCTCCCTTTTCACCGTTGAGGCTCGTCACAGAAGGAGGAATCCGGTTCAAACTATACGTTTCCGAAGGGCTGCGCTACCCGGCCCTTTATCAAGGAACGTTACAAAATATTATGTAAAAGGCCATTAAGAAGTTCCCTATGATGCTTTCGGAAGAGATCATACTGTCAGATTGAAAGGAGCCAGAGAGGACTCGTCGATTACCGTTTTATGTTGACGACCGTCAACCAGCAGCGAGGTGCAACCTTTCCTTTTTTTTTCCAAGAAGGCTACACCTCGTGACCTCGCTACCGGTTGACGGGCACGCTTCAATGGGGACTATTCAAGTCTTATGAGTATGATTTTTTACACTACTAAATAATAATTTCACAATAAAAACTCTTGTTTGAATCCATTTCTTGGCTTGAAAGGATATTCGCTTTTTTGTTTTTAAAAATATTGCGCAAGTGTGTTCAGGTGGTATAGTACTGTCCATTTTTGGCGAAAATTTCTTTGTAACAAAAAAGTATTACAGAGTGTCATACGTTCACAAGTTATTAATTTATTTAACTAATTGGTTGTTGCCGACATGTATTTTTTTACACATACTCGTGTAACTGTAACTTTGGATCAAACATCACTTTTTTACTTCGAGCCAGTTTCAGTTGAGATGTCCTACATATGATACGCTGATAGCTGAAGCGAGCTAACGCCAATATATTTTAAATAGGCGTTAGACCGCTTTTGCTATCAGCGTATGATATATTCATGCTTTTAAATAGACATAATGATTATAAGAATTTTTCTACAATATTCGTGGCGTCTGTTTTCTTGTGAAAAACACAAATTCCATAAGTTGAAAAATTATACGCGCTTATAAAAGAAACCCATTGTTCTTATAAGAAGTTACTGTATACTTAAGAAATATTAATTTTCCCTACAGTGGTAAAAAAAATTTAATCATTACATTGGTGGGAACAAACCTGACGTCGACCTTTTTTCGTGTGCAAATATTTTTTTGTGAGGGGGGGGGGGAGATAGTCAGACGTCATTATCTTTTTGAATAGAAGAAAGGTCGACGTTGAAGAAAAATCTTAAAAAAGTTGATATTAATACCACGATATTTAACATATAAATGATGTACATTATCATGTTTATCTCCCTGATTTTTATTGGAAAGTATTATGAAAATACCTCGAGTCATTCAAGTTCAAAGCTTCGTTTTAATGTGTGTTTAAGTAAATTACCAATTACCTTACTCGAGTAATGATCATTTTTCAACAAATACGTTAATTGAGTAAAGATACAAAAAATTATAACTGTATCGAGTTTCTATAAAAAAACTGTATACATTTTCACGTTTACTTTGTTTCGACGTAGAAAATAAAAGTATAAAAATATTTTTTCCAACGAAATTTCACTAACCTGAATGAGTTATCACGATGATTCTTTTATTATTTATCTACTTCATTACTCATTGTATTCTTACGTTTTCATTTTTATTATTTTTTTAACTTGTGATTTTCATCTTATGTAAACATGTCATATGATTAAATGATGGCATAAAATAATTTATCCTGAAAAATACAAATAATGCATTCACAATTATTTTACCATGCATACATATCGATTGAAACGATTAGACTTCATTAGACGCGTTAGAAACTTTTCTATGTAATAAAATCATTCTTGTTAAGAATCGATTTGGTTAGATGAATCCTGAATATTCTTCTGTATTCATTTTAGAATTTTGAGAGAAATCGACGATATCGTCTGTGACAACCAAATAAATTGTAAATGGAATGAAGACGAAAATTAATAAATGTTCTAGGAAGTGAATTTGGTTTTAATGACATTATTTCAGCATCTATAAACAAACTTTCTTTTATTATTATCTGTTTCTAAATGAAAAGAGTAAAAAAAAATTTAATTCCGTCCCACTGAAAAAAATTTTAACAATATGCCTATTAGGTACCATTCGAAAATCCTAACAACTGTTGTTTGGTGAATAAAAAAAATTTTTTTTCCTTGTCGTTAATAGGAACTATGTTACGATTTTCAGCGAATATTTAAATTCTATTATAAATTTTGAAAATTAAATGATTATTTTAATAATCAATCGCTTCATTCCATTTCCAATCTTCCATCCTCATAGTGAACTTACAAAAAAATATACAATGGTTACAAATGCACAAATTCAATTATTGAAAATTGAAATACTAACAACTATACCATTAACTTTGACACATATACAGATTAAAACATACATTTTTGAAAGGCTCATAAGATATGTATTTTATGTAAGAAAGACATATAAGTTCTATAAAAAATGCCTATTCAAATTAATAAGATTTATTTCAGCATCTAAAGCACATTTATTTTTCTTAACGATTTGCTCCAACGTGAAATAAGTAAAAAAATTCTTCTGGCCGCCCATATAATATACTTAAAATATACCGGAATCAATATAATTATCTTACAACTTTTCAAACAAACAAGTTAACCAAACGTTCATTATTAGAGCACATATATTGACCTATTTCTTGTTTCTGTATTATATAACTCACACTGGATTTTCATATTGAATTGTGTTCTCATAAAGATGTACAATTATTGAAATAGAATGAAATCATACTTTTGTTTATAAAAGCATACTCAAAAACCACTATTGCACAACAATATTTTTTTGAATTGGTTTTGAAATTTAAAAAACTCGAAAACCGAATATCTTCGTTACACTTGCTCCTTGATTACCGATTAGAGATTAAAAGTTGTACGTATAAAGATCATGAGCACATCGTTCAGAACATGCGAAGCGATTAGTTTAATAGATTCAAAACTCGTAAATGTATAATTTTTTGACTTAAAACTTGCACAACAAACTTCTGAAAGATTACCTTGTAAAATTCCCCAATTTGTCCGTCTTGCTAGTTTTTTTATGAAACACAAATCCATCAATCACTATTCTGTCGTCTAAGTCATAGATGCTCCCTTTTTTCAATTTTTTCAATTTTGGCTCGTGTGGATCTTGAGATGACATCGTCAAGGGGAAAAAAATGAACGTAATGGAAGAATTAAAGATATCGTTACAAAAAATTTGAAAACTTCACTCTGCGCGTGGATTCAAACTTTGTCCCAGTCGCGGCAAAAAAATATCTGAGAGTTTCTGGTTTTCAAGTCAAGATGTGATACAGGCAAAATTTTGGCTCGCGTGTGTCCTGAGATGTCATCGTCAGAGGCAAAGAAAATGAACGAAATAGAAGAAATTAAGATATTATTACAAAATATTTGAAAACTTCACTCTGCGCGCAGATTCAAACGTTTTCCCGATCGCGGCAAAAAAATATCTAAGGCTTCTGGTTTTCAAATCAAGATTTTACAGGGTGGATGAGAAAGCCCATGAAAAATCTCTTTCTCCGTCATCGTATCATGAATTATGAAAATCTGGCCCTTTTAAATATGTAGGCCGAAGTATAAAATTTTTTTTTCAGCTGCCACTTCGGATTTCTCAAAAAACAAATTTATACTCGACAGTAAAATAGAAAAAAGAAAATTTTTTTTACCCCGTACATCAATTAGCACCGCAATGTCGGTGGCTCCAAGCTGGGCCTTGGAATCAATTGGATCTGGACAAGGACGTACGCATGATTTCTATTAGGGTAGGCAGCGAGGTAAGGCTCAAAACTGTTGTTTAATGTTACTAATGAAAATCATGAAACTGTTCATTTAATATGGAACAGATTTCTACCTAAAGATGAATAACGAGAATATGTATTATTATTTTCATGTTCTAAATCAACAACGTAGTAACGATGAATTCTTGTCCCGTTTTCACTGTGATTAACAATAGTTGGATGGACATGAATATGTTTAGATATTTCTACGCTTATTTTATCGAATCAGCGGACACGAGAGCGACATTGTGATTTCCGACGACTCCTTCGACGAGCATAATGAACTCTCTCAGTTCGAATTAGTCAATTTCGACTATTTCATAGTCATTTTTGACTAATTTGGCTAGCCAAAAGAAGGCTGCTAGTAAATAGTCAAAAATGACTATTTCAATTAGTCAACAAGCATCTACTACTGGAAATAGTCAAATTCTACTAATTGAAATATTCAAAATTCAACTTAGAGAAATAGTCAAATTCACTAATTGGAAAAGTCAAATTTACTAATTGAAATAGTCAATTTTGACTATTTCGTAGTCATATTTGACTAATTTGGCTAGTCAAAAGAAGGCTACTAGTAAATAGTCAAAAATGACTATTTCAATTAGTCAACAAGCATCTACTACTGGAAATAATCAAATTCACTAATTGAAAAAGTCTAATTTACTAATTGAAATAGTCAATTTTGACTATTTCGTAGTCATATTTGACTAATTTGGCTAGTCAAAAGAAGGCTACTAATAAATAGTCAAAAATGACTATTTCAATTAGTCAACAAGCATCTACTACTGGAAATAGTCAAATTCTACTAATTGAAATAGTCAAAATTCAACTATGTATAAAATTAATAATAAAAATGGAAAATGAAACAGTTTTCAGAATTAATTCTGTTTATTCACAAAAAATATCGTTTCACACTTTTAATATGTATATGAAGTTCCAAACGTTTAAAATTAAACGAAAATGAAAAATGTGTGAATTTTTTTATTTTTTATCATGATGGGAATTGTTACAAATATTTTTTTAGGAAGCGTTGAGCTTGTTGTTAAGATCAAAAAATGTTTGAAAGCAGCTAAAAATTTTTTTCTGGTTTAATTTTAAACGTTTGGTACTTCAGGCACATCTCTTAATATTAAGTTCACACAATGTAATATGTCGATTACATCTTATTTCTTTTTCTTTTAATTAATAACCCAATTTGTCAATGAAATATATAGAGATTTGACGGATTTAAGTGAATTCTTGGACGTTTTGAATAAATAGTTCTCCATGAAATTGAAGAAAAATTTGAGTGAATTCGCAAAATTAACATTGAAAACGTAATGAAACTTGAAGAACATTTCAAACGCGTTCACAATGCTTGACTGTACTGGAAGTTGCAGCAACTTGCTATCACCCACAATGAAGAACGTATCGACAGCTTGTCCCTTATAGCACATGATATATGGCTGCACACTTTCCTTTGATTGTTTACGACGATTATCAATGAAGTCCTCAACGTTCGTTCCTTCATAGACAAGTACAATCAAGTCGTTGTTGAAAATGTTTTTTATTGGCTGACACGTACTTTTGCTTGGATGCTGAAAAACAAGAAAAATGTTAGATTATCGACTCGTATATTGCATTGAATTCTGAATATTACCTTTACAGTTCGTGTCGTGCTTGCTTGAGCTTCAGAGAATGTGCGCTTACCAATTGTAAAATTAGCATTTGGCAGCAACTCGGGAAGAAGAAGCAAGGCTTTATAGTTATCTGTAAAAAATTCCGAAATTAGTATCCGATAGCAGTTCAAAAAAAATAAATAAAGTTATACGGAATTATCAGATATAACAATGAATCATTCTTACTCATGCAATATGGCAAGTGCCCAACAATAAAAGATAAACTATAATAATATAAATTATATATTATACCGTCATTGGTGATCTGACAAGCTTGTTCGTAGGCGTCATTTTTGGTTTGTCGAGCATATGCAATGATTTTGGGGACCCAAATCGTTGTAAAGTTGCCAATAAAATCTCCATTTTCGAAATTTTTCATCTCCATCATTATCAGATCATACTCCAATTCGATCTAGTTTGTCGAAAAACAAATTTGTTTTACTATAGATAAATGTTTCATTTAGTGTTTTCGTAGAAATAGTTATAAAAAAGAACTAACCAAAGAACCTTCGTAGTCCAAAATTCTCGGATATTTATTTACAATTTCTGTGATAGACGGATTGGCTTCATTAATCCACATGCGTCTGAATTCGAACATTTTTCTCAAACTTTCAGTTACGATTTTTTCTGATCTGTCACCACTTGGGACGGTATTCTTCATGATGGAAATCTATGCGATGAATATCATGAGCCTTTTAAATATTTTTTTATTCGCAAAGCAACCAAGTCAAGTTCATAAGAAATCAAGCCTAGCAAAGTATTAAAAAAAATTGAATTTCCTATTATCCTGTACGGTAATGTTATCTCATTCTAAATTACGGAAAATTCTCCTTTTGATTATTTGGGTACATTTCAATTTCAATGTAAAGTTTTGTTATATGAATATGAAAAACTATCATCATGATGACAAACATCTTTCCAACAATGAAAGTCTTCCTACTAGATGCAATGGAAAATTTTTTATGGATAAATAGTTTAATTGCGTCTGAATAATAATTTTAAAAAAATTTTTAAGTATGTTCACACAGCTCTAACAACCATTGCCATCACAGCTTCAGTAAAGACTATCTCAAAGGAGCCTCAGATTATATCCATATGAATATTACCTCTTTATTCAAATCGTCTTCGGATAAAATGGAAAAAGTGTCTGAGAGATTTTTATCCATTGCTGACGAAACAGACGAACTAGTTTCCGGTTTAACCCTGTATTTCTTCTCATGCTTGGGCAGTGTTTTTCGTGCGTTTGCCAATCGGGTTTCTATGAAACCGGTTTTCGTTTTGATGTCAAAATACAGTTCCTTTGAATTAAAAATTGAAAAATTATTAATACTGACACCTTAATAAATATCGTGAATATGCAATATAGAGAATATCCGAGTATACTTACTAGATTATCTGATGTTTCACTTTTTTTAAAGTATATTAATGCATGAATAGCTTATTCTATCACTTACTATATTTTTCATGCAGTATACCGTTAATAGTGAAAGTACTTTGAGAACGACAAAGAAATTCTGAAGCTTCATAATGGAATAAACATTTAATCGATTTAACTGAAAATTGCTTGATTTAATAATAAACATATCAGATTATCCACCCTGGAAAGCAAGCTTGTCCCCGAGACGTCACCAAAATGTTCCAATGTTATAATCAATTACAAATACGATCTATCAACATCCTAGACACAAAGTCCACGCAGTCAAGAATAAAGAAATTGGAAACTCATTGTAGAATACCGAAAATTTTGTTTTCGACGGTTGCTCCTGGAGTGGTAATGTTTTCTTACAAGTCAAATCAGTCAAATCGTCACGGACCAAAGTGCTTTCCAGGATTGTTATTGGCAATATGAAGGTATCTTGTCTTTGGAATGAATCTGTAGAGTTTGTCGGCTCCAAGACGCCAGTCATGGCGTCAGCTTCGAATTCTTCGATTAGTTTCTGAGAAAAACACACAATAATTAGTTTTGATAATTGCGACCTCGGGAAACCTGTTTGATAGACTCAAACAAGCATTTCGTTGATAGTTATATGACTTAATGTGTTTGAGACTTGAATCAATTTATATTAAGATCTATTTAGCAAAGCAGTAAGAAATATTAAGTAGAAATAATTTATACAACTTTCGTGGTATAAATGCTGACAACCGTCAAATAAAATTAATTTGCCTCTCTATAAAATTTATTTTTGCAAACATAATTCGTTTGTCGTTAAACAAACGTTTTTTCCAGTCTACCAAAACCTCTTTTTTACGTGATTTTCTGTTTTGTGCTCTGCTGCGTTAGATAATTACCGGTTTTTTTGCATTTCCTTTCTCAATCACCGTAAGAATTTTCCGCTTGATACCAATTGGCAGACACAATTCCTTGAGATCTTCATTGGTTAAATCAAAAAATGCGGTGCTGTCGACTTTATTGTCTGCATAATGAGAATCTTAAAGTTACATATAAAATGAAAAATGAAGAAACTTTTGACTACTTACAATTTTTCGAATAATATAATGACGATTCACGTTTAAATACTATTTTCACGATAAGTAACTATCTTTTATAGTTTTCCCTACGTATAAAAACTTACAAAAGTATATGCCTTAAACTTATGAAACGTTCATTCGTTGTTGATCACGACCATACCGAAAACGGACGAAAATGAGCGAGTTGCGATTGATGAATAAACATTGCTTTGCTATTTCTATCGTTAAATTCAATGCGATACGCATTCAAGCTATCATCTAAGTGTAAAGTTGAGCATAATAACACGCGGAAATAAACCTGCGATTGCCGTAAAATTATGATCTCATCAATTTTGCCAAACAAGGAAAGATTTGATATGTGGTTTCGTCCATTATCTAAACAAACAAAAGAGCCCTTCGCATACTGTGCACCATTGACTCGAACAGATTTTGTTTCGTACACTATTTCGTTGTCAACGAATCCTAGCTTTCTTAATTCTTCGTCGCTTTTCGTAAATACAACAGGAACGTTCGCACCACCTTGTGTTAGAACATAATTAACTTTTAAATCTTTTGCTCCCCACATTGCACTCTGAGTGCTCTGACACACTCTGATTAATGTCTTTGGAGAATTGTTGAAGTTATTGACAACTTGTGCTCTTTTTTTAATTGGGCCATGCTTACGCTCAAAACCCATACACCCGAACTTGACGAGAGGTCCCGACCATAGAATACATTCAACATAATGCTCCATATGATGCATCTTATTAATTTTGTTTTTGTTTGGAAACAATTCAGTAAAAGTTTCAAAAAAGTCTGTGATCAAGGTATTGAGGTAAGGGAGTAAACTTTTGGTTAGGATTGGAGCGAAAATTATTTCCATTATTCGTAATAAAAGAAGTATTATACCGAGATGTTTGTCTTTTTCTGGAATTTTGCCGGCGACAAGAAAAGGAAATACCCTTAAAAGACACCACATTTGCATAGCTTTTTGACTCAATGAGTTATCGTTGACATTTCGCAAATTTGATAGCTTGAAATTTGAAGATGGCTTATTTTTTTTTTCCATTGGTCCATATTTAAATGCCATGATCGCACCATTCAAATCCTCTACACTGAAAAAATGCTTAACGCATATAAATTCATTCAAAACCAATTTTAGCGTCATGGGTCCAACTCCAAGAAGCACATCGTGTACAATGTCAAATATCTTATTATTAGCAATGTGAAAGAACTTTGAATTATTTAAAGGGCAGTCACAGCGTAGTCCAGTTTCAGTTTGAGCTTCGCGAATAGCTGTTTGTATTGAGCCAGCTTCAAGTATTACTCTCAAGTGTTCAGCAAAAACCTCTTTTGTGCGTTTTTCACACAATGTCATATTTCCTTCAAGCAAATCTTCTCTAGTTTTTAAGCATAGTCTACAAAATTTATTTGCAGATGGTCCAAGTAACCCGAATACTTCGTGAACAGCTAAAGTGTCCCCGCAAAAAGCTGAAATACTTGCGCGTAAAATAAATGGTTCCCCCTCAAAATTCAACTCTATTCCTTCATCGCTTTCCAACTGCTCTAAATCTTCAAGAAATTTTTTAAGAATTGCATGAAAACTATATTTTTTTACATCTTCCGAATAACAAATAGCCAATGTATGGATACTTCCAAGCTTTGAATTTAAATGGTCTGGAATATTCCCTACAGTGTAGTAAAAAACTCCCAATTTGTGCGATCCTGTTTTTGATCCTATAGGATTTACGATTTCTAAATCATCGTAATACAAATTAAGCCGCAAAGCATGTCTAAATCTTTGAAAAAAATCATTTTTTTTGAAACCTTCACCATCTAAATAAGATGAAAGACCATTTTCGTCTGAATTTGGCTGTTCGGCTAGGACAGCATTTCTAATTTCCTTGTTTGACATAACTAAATCAAGCACTTTCTGAACTGGAATGTATTGGTATGATTCGTTTACAGCTTTTGGAATATACGTTCCCGTATCCATATGACGTACATCATTAATTCTTTTTTGAAGAGGAATTTCGATAGCATCAATGTAACCACACTTCTGTTTTAACACTTCTATCTGCTTGGACAATGAATTCAAATTTTCAAATGGGTTATCAAAGTCAAATTTTGACAGTAATGATATAGCTGACTCTTCTTGCGCCATATTCATTTGCTCAACAAACTTTTGAACGCTATATTTGAAATAGTTAACGGCATCAAAAAATACTTCTTCGAAGTGTTCGAATGCTTCAGTTACTAGAGTACCAGTGGTATAATGTTTTGAATGAAAATTAGAAAGCATTTTTATGATGGATAAAGTAATATCGAAATTCTCATATCTACAATGAACATCATCACGCTCGGAATTTTGGGATGCAGGATTGGGACGCGCTTCATTAGCAGGAATATTTTGAATGTTGTTTTCATTGATCAAGACCCCATCATTTCTGGCATTAGCGCATACAGGTTCTATATCGATAACTCTGTTCTCGTCACGACGTTCTTGATTTGTTACATATGAATGATTCTTTTTTAAATGTTTCCGAAATGAATTAAAAAGAAAAAAATTTCGTTGGCACCCGTCTTGCTCACATTTGAATCCATACTCCCCGTTTCCCCTGTTGACAGTTAATCCATGATGAAACTTTAGATGCGAGAGTAATCCCTCTAATCCACCGCCAATCATATCCTCACACTCTGAACATTTCAAACGATCCATTCTGATTCAAAAAATAGAAGCACCGAACAAGAGTTGATTAAAAGTGTCTTGAATCAGATAATTTGTTCATCTAAAAGGAAATGATGTCCGGTTCAACTTGTATGCTTTTTTGTAAGCTCGCGATAACTATAGGAAAATCATTCTATCTTTTATTTTGTATACAAGTAATACCTAGTGACACTACTTTCATAACTATCGGTTCATATTTAGAAACTGTAGCATAAGATTTGCGATTCGTTATATAAATTTTTATCATATCCGCGATTCAAACATTTACCTGTTTAAATCTATTCTATATTCGAGATTTTTAATGAAGTTGTTTAAAAAAAAAAAAAAAAACACGTTTCCACGTTTCTGACTTCTGACGGACTACCCAGAAATTCTAGACCTAGTCAAATCCCTGGCGGACGGCCGAATTCCGTAATACAGAATTCAGTGGAATTCAGCGGAATTGGGTGAATTCCGCTCGAAAATGTCGATGTGAAAACCACTTCCAGCTTCTTATTTAAGACGAATTTCTTATTCAATGCATATAAGTTTGCCAAAAATTGAAGGATTTTGAAGTTTCTTTATTCTAATGTTTGGTATAACTTTTAGCAGCTTTGATGAAAAATGTTTAAAATTCCTAATATATGTATTGTTGTTTATTTTTTAATGAGCAATACATAAAAATAACAAATTATGTCTTTGAAGGAAAATAATTTTTCTTCAAAAAATCATATTCCCGAAATTTTTTTCGAAAAATTTAAACTTCTTGAAACATTTAAGATAAAACGTAAATATCTTTTGATTTATAAATAAAAATGTGTTTGACAAATCAATATTTTCGAAAAATTGAGAAACTTGTGAAAAATTATAAACCTTACAAAAATAAAAATTTTTCGAAAAACGGAAAATTTTTTTATCATTGAAAATTTTTCGAATAGTTGAAATTTTTTTTAATAATAGAAAACTTTTCAAACAATTAAAAATTTTCCAATAATAATCAATTTTTCAAAAAATAGAAAGTTTTTCGAAAAATGAAGAATTTTTTTTAAAACTGCAAATTTTTCAAAAAATTGAAAATTTTTTATAAAACTGCAAATTTTTCAAAAAGTTGAAAATTTTTTAAATTGTTAAAAATTTTTCCAACTCGTGAAAATCGTTTAAAAATTGCAATTTTTTTCAAATAATTCAACAATTTTCTATCATTAATACATTAGTGAAAAATCACCTATTGTTAGTGAAGACTCACTTGTTATTAAGATAAAAATCACTTCAAAAAGTTTTAAAAATAAATTTGCTGGACAATCAATTGTGTAGTCGTATCGATATTAAATATTTCCCAATAAAATACCCAAAGCAAATCAAAGAACAATTTTCAGTGAAAAAATAAGATTCGAGAAATTTTAAAAAATTTCAGTTTATCATTGAAGTACCGATATAAACTTTTTGTTATTTCACTGTTACTTCACATCAACTTTTTCAATTTCCCAGATTTTTTTTGTAAAGTGGCTTCGACGTCAAATAAGAGAAAAAATATTTTGTGACAGAATAAAAAAAGTTATAAAATTGCCAACAATGTAACTCGATTAACATAATGAAAATATTATTATTCATTTACCAACCAAAATTGCGGCACATTCCTTGTTAATGATTTTGTCAAACATGAGCTTTTCAGCCAATTCTTCGGTGGTTAATATTTTTTCAAACCACTGCTCATCCATTTTTTCAGCAACAAGATGCTCCTCCCTAAAATACAAAATTGAATTAAAATGACTCCCTGCATTATGTTCAGTTAAACGGAGCTGAAATCAAGGACGTAGCCACCAATTTCGTTCGGGAGGGGCTAAGGTGTGGTTCTTTACTCGCATTTATTTCAGCGAGTTTAAGAATTATAATTTTATTAGAAAGTTATTGAACAAAACTTTCCAGGTTCTCAGGATCTTTGAAACTTTTTTAAATCTCTGAAGATATCGAAATTTATGAAATTCTCAAAATTGCGAACATTTTCTGGACTTATAAAAAGGTACAAATACTCCAAACTCTTAAAATTTGCAAAATTGTTAAAAATCTTACAATTTTCGAAATTATCAACTTTTGCGAAATTTTACAATTCGTTAAACTTTCGAAATCTCAATAATCATGAATATTATAAATTTTCAGAGTTTTTGAGACTTGTGATATTTTCTGAAATTCATGAAAATTTAATAATTTTTGATATTCTATAAATTGTAAAAATTTTTTAGACTTTCGAAATGACAAAAATACTCCTAACTCTCAAAACTTGCAAAATTGTTGAAAATCACAAAACGATCGAATTATCAACTTTCTCGAAATTTGAGAAATTCGTGAGATTTTCGGAAGTTCATAAGTATTAAAAATTTTCAGAATTTGAAAATGTGTAAAATAGTATAAACTTTTACAATTTTCAAAATCGTTAAAAATCTCACTATGTTCGAAATCATTAACTTTCTCAAATTTCGAGAAATTCGTAAAATTTTCGAAATTTCAATGATCGTAAATATTATAAATTTGCAGAATTTTGAAGACTTTGAAAATCTCTGAAATACACGAAAATTTGTAAATTTTTGGAAATCAAAAAATTTTTTTTTTATGCTAGACTTTGAAAATGTTCAAAATAGTGCAAACTTTTACAATTGGGAAAATTGTTACAAATACAATCCTACAATGTTCGAAATCATCAACTGTCTCAAATTTCGAGAAATTCGTAAAATTTTCAAAACTTCAATAATCATAAATATTATAAATTATCAGAATTTTTAAGTCTTCGAAAATCTTCAAAACGTACAAAAATTTCTAAATTTTTAAATTTTTCTAGACTTTGCGAATGTTTAAAATAGTAAAAACTTTTACAATTAGAAAAATTGTTGAAAATATTACAATGTTCGAAATTATTATCTCTTTAAAAGTTAAAGAAATTCGTAAAATTTTCGAAAATCCAATATCCGCATGTATATATCTTTTAAGAGTTTTTAAAAATTATGCAAGTCTCTAAAATTTACGAAAAATTCTGAAATTCTCGAAATTTCAAGAACTTCCAAAATTTGCATAATATTTCTTTGAACTTTGAAATGAACTTTGAAGTTTGAACTTTAAAATGGTTCACGTTGTTTAAAATTCCGTATTGTTAAAATGTTATGAATTTGTGGAATTCTCGTACTTTTGAGAATTATAAGAATATTATTAATTTTCAAAATTTTTTTGAAACTCCGCGATTTCCAAAGTTTTCGGAGTTCCGATAATTTCTGAGTTTCTCAAAATCCTCCGAACTTCGAGAATTCCTGAAATTATTCATAATCTCAAAATTCTGAAAATGTCTAAAATTATTGAGAAAACTTTGACACATGAAATAATCTAGGCTCTATTATTTTGCTATAGATTTTCCAAAATTTCAGGAGGGGCTTCAGCCCCCTCAGCCCCCTCCCTGGCTACGTGCTTGGCTGAAATACACGATATAATGAAAAATTTTTCATGACAATGTTTTCACGACGAAGCGTGAAAATCAATAAGAAATCGAATGATACATAAAAAATTGCTTCATATAATACAAGACTTAATTAATTTGACTATTACAATTATATTCATTTATTAAAAATTGAAATTCATGACGATCATAAATTTTCCATTAAAATATATTTTCACAAGGTATAAAAATTATTTAAAATTACAATTGTAGAAATAATTTCTCTCCTGAATATAAGTTTGATTTTTATTCACTACTCAAATTGAGTTGTGTGGAAAAAAAGTTGAATTCATGACCATCAGGAATTTCCCATGGAAATTGATTTTCAGGAAAGAGCGTGTAAATTAATTAAAATTCAAATTAGTAAAGCAGCTTAAAAAAAATGGCCTATTTTGGACATCCCGGGGGCCGCGCCCTGGGAAAAAAAACTCACCCAAAAATTGTTGGAGCGAAGTCCACGCAGTAATACTTGCGTCTTGCATACAACACTGGACAACACGACAATGAAAATCACGAACGCGCGCGTGAACCGGCGACGAAACACGTGAATGCGTGACACGTGCGACTTTCATTTGTTTAATTTACACTACTCAAGTAATGCTATGTTATATGAAGCATCAGTACTTCCATGTATCGATGTGACTAGTACAAACATTATTTGACTAATTCAAATAGTCATTTCCCTTAGAATCGACAATTCAAATAGTCAAGGCTGCAATGACTAATTGCAATAATCAATATTTGACTAATTCGGTAGTCAGAAAAATTGACTATTTGTATTTAGTTGAAAAATGACTACTAAAATAGTAGAATTTGACTATTGTTAGCAGTCAATTACGCGGAAATGACTATTTGAGTAGTCAAAACATCAGTGACTAATTCAAATAGTCAAAATTTGACTATTTCGAACTGAGAGAGAAGAATACGTTTTGTGTGGAAATACATACGCTTCTCTCGACGAACTGAAATTTCATGTGTGAAGTAGCCACTAAAGCATATGCCGCGCGGATTTACTTTCACTTAGTAATAATAATGATAATAGCAATAGTAATAAACATAATTATTATAATAATAATTATAATTATAATAATAATTATAATAATATTAATCATAAAAATAATAATAATTATAGTAATAATAATAATAACAATAATTATTATTATTATTATTATAATTATTATTCCGTTACAGTTTTTTAGGTTCAGATTACAATCCGAACTGAAGAAACTTTAATAGAAAAAGCAATCTCAACTCAATGTAATACTATGTATGTACGTATATAAGTTTGAAATTATCAGATGCATATTAATTTTATCTAGTGAATATTTTAGTAGTAAATGTCAAAGAAGGACTAATACAGTGTTTTATCAGTGTTTACAGAATTTTCGAATTTAAAATTATTATGAATATAATATTAAAAATTGTAATTAAGAATGAAATACACTATAATTCTTGAGCCCCGAAGCTTGAAACAAACTGAATAAAACTACTGTATATGTAATTTAAAAGATTTGTGTTTCCTCATTAAAAATACACTCAAAAAAATGTGTAGAAAGCAGGCATACAAAGCATTGATGAAAAAAACTTAAATTTATTTTATATATTTTGCGAATAAGCCAAACAGTTCTTCGCTAACATTGACTTTGATTTTTGTTCTTATTCTGAAAACAATGTCCACGAAAGAAAAATCCTTGCCCCTTGTCTAATCCCAAACGGCATATTTGAAGGCGAGAGCGAAAGTGAATGGGCGCACGATTTCATCATGAATTATAATGCCCATGACCACTGACCAGGGGCAATAGCCGATGAAAAAAGCGGGCAACAGAAGACGCTGCTGGAGAGCTAGTTTCCTGTTTGAAAAACCCGAAAGCGTTTGATTCGCATTAAATCTATAATAGTCGCTCAGTAATGCAATATTTTCAGTGCGCGCTTTTATATGATCGCAGATTGTTTACAAAACATCGGGAATGTGATATATACATTTTTTTAAATACTGTCCATTTTAGAACGTCTCCGCTCGACGCTTTGCAGAAATATATAACTCGTGAACTGTTTCGCGAAAAATTTTAGTCATGATTAGATAACATTACCAGCAAATCAGGATTGAAGACATGTCACGGTTTTGAAATTAGTAGTGTGTTCTTCAAAAAAATAAAAATTAATATCCAAACAAATGATTCATCGGGTTTTATTATACCCAGATAACATTCGTGGAGTCAAATTGAAGTCAACTTGAAGTCAAGACATGATATGGTCTTGATGTCAAAACGCATCCTGTTTGACGTCAATTCTGAGCTCAACTTGTTGTTAAGCCTTGATAACCGAGCCTGAGCGCATATGATGTCAATAGTACATCATGCCTTGATGTTCCTGAGTGAACGCATATTGCCATCAAGAGTACATCATGCCTTGATGTTAGTAATAGAGCGCATATTGAGGTCAATAGTACATCATGCCTTGATGTTCGTGAGTGAACGCATATTGCCATCAAGAGTACATCATGCCTTGATGTTAGTAATAAAGCGCATATTGAGGTCAATAGTACATCATGCCTTGAATTACGTTGGTGAGCGCATATTGACATCAATTGTCAATCAAGTATTGCTTTTGTACGATATGCATGTTCATTGGTGGCTGCGTCCAAAAAAGAAGGTAACTTGCTTTCCAATCGAGCTTATTTCCGATGCGATTGCTCGGGAAACATGCCTCTTGTAAATGCGAATTATCGTCTTTCGGACGCCAGCTCTCCATTTATCGTACACACTTGATTATTGATTGATTATAGCAAAATACATATTATATATAATGTTTATTGCTATAATCATGATTTTTGTTTAATTTACGTACCTCATACACAAAAATCATTATTTGAAGTTTTGTTTTATATCTCGAAATTCTCATTGACATATTTGATAGTTCTGCGGATGTTAAATTTTTCATGGTTAAAAGATTCGTCATGCACATCGAGTTGTAAAATTGAACTAAAAAAATATGTGATTATTCATAGTTTAACATATTATCATTGATTGAATAATATTATCAATTACAAGGACGTACTTATACTGTCATCAATTGCAAACACATATCTTAAGACGACTCGCAACCTACTGTAGTGCGAGAAAGACGCCTAGAACGGGATTCAATTGAAAGAAAGAAGGACGAAAGGAGAAGGTCTTGCGAGTCGTCTTAAGTCAGATAAAAAATCATTTATTGAGATTCAATGTATATCACAATCATTTTCGTAATTATTTTGTAATCAATTTTCACAAGTTTTATTTGTACTGGTATCGTCATCACTTTTCTCATTATTAATATTCTTTCCAATTCTTCTACCATCTTCGGCATCATCGCTCTTTTCACTTGAGCTCTCTTCTCCACCATCATCACTGCTTCCACTTGCGCTCTCTTCTCCACCATCATCGCTAAAATAGAAAAATAAAATAATGAAAACTAAAGAATTATGAAAAAATTTACTTTAAAGAAATTGTGTAAACAAAAGAATTTCACAAAGACAATATCGAATTCTCACTCAATGTTTGAAAAACCATGAAAATAACAAAAAACTAATTGAAAACACGAATTTCCCATAGAAAAAATTGTACAAACATTCTATAAAATGTGCAATATTTGAAAAGTAATTTTACTAGAACTTGATGGAACAATTCTTCAATAAAAAATTAATATCAAGAATACTTCAATAAGATGACAAGTTATGACAAATCAAGTTATGATATCAAGAATACGTCAATAAGATGACAAGTTATGACAAATCAAGTTATATCAAGTTATGATATCAATAATACGTCAATTACATCCCTGTCAATTTTTTGTAGAGTTACCTAGCGCTACTTAGCGCTACTTTTTTCGACTTAGTCTGTGCTTCGAAATTTCACGTGAAACAAATTGCAATTGATTATTTATGAAGCACTCAATACAACCCTCGGGTGCAATTATGTTTTTTCATTATGTTTAATTAAAAAACGAATCGCAAACTTATGGTTTTTTTGCATGTGTTAGTGTGTATATGTAACAGTATGACGGATGGTGACGGAATATATTTGATGCCAGTGGTTGTTTTGAAAAGTCGAACCGCGCGATTACCGACCGCTGCTGAATAGTGTCGACGGTACAAATGAAGAATTTGCAAAAATTCATGAAGTTCAAATTATTACCTTGAGAATATAAAGTTTTTCGAACGATAATCGTTGCAGTGTCATTTTTTTCGGTCAATTATCTTCTGTAATGATTTCGCATACTTCATTGGTAATGTAATTGGTAGCAATTCATTTCGTAATCGTAATTGTTAGATTATCATTTATTTTATCTTGTAATTTAGCATTCGATAACGACCTTTATACATAACTTTTAAAACAGCGCTTGAATAATAAATAATAACTGATCTAATTTTGCCTGAATACTGACATTGTTAATAATTAATATTTATTTCTCAAACTTTTTCTACAGTTTTCTTCTTATTGTCTTTAACTTTTTTCCCATTAACACCCCTCTCGGGCAGGGGACAATACTCACACAATACTCATTGACAGACAATAGTCAGGTCAGAAACGTGTCAGCCGAAGTCAGGTAATGTGACTTGATGATATTCATGTTATTACTACCACCATGGCAACGGGCAGCGAGCGTATGACATATCAATGTTATCAACACTGGGATAAAAGTGATTGAGATGGAAATTAAAACCTTTTCAGCATTGTTGATAAATTTGTTATTGCTGACTCTAATCACTTATAATTATTTGCAGATTGATTTAAAAAAATTATTAGCGTAAATTGTAATTACTGTCGCGTTTTTAATTAATTAAAATTTAATCAATTTAATTAAAAGATATTTTATTATAGATCGAAGGGGTAATAAACGGGTGCTCAGGTCCCGCGCAGGGCAATAAAGGGCCGTTTATTTTCCCGAAGTCTATATATCCTCAGCACTTTAAGGCGCACGAAAGCACATCAGACACTCGCGAAACTTCGCTGCGCGAAATTTTTAGTAATTAAATTGTAAAATCAATAAAACCGATGAAACCAAAACAATTGCAAGCAATTAGTCGGAAGTCAGCATAATCATGTGCGATGTTCACGGCTACATCCATTATCTTTTAGCTGACATATTCCTGACCATTGACTGACTATTCCTGACCTGATCTGACTATTGATGACTATTGTCTATTGCGTGAGTATTGTCCCCTGCCTGACAGGGACTCAGCATGCGTAATGGTGAAAAAACATTGAATTATGAACTATTGCTCGAAGAATCCATAATTCCTACCTTGTTGTTCACAATTCTAGTGGTTTTTCCCTTAAGTTCAACAGAGTTCAAGTTTTTTTCTTTTCTCAACGTGCTGAATATTCTGCTGAAATAAATATTTAAGGGGGTATTCTACCCGAAGCGGTCCGAAATATCGATGTTTTCAAATCGTTGTAAATAAAAAGCTTTTCAATATTTTTATTCAAAATTTTTTGAAAGTTTTTCTACAGTTTATAAACATTAATTTTTGTTTTTGTTTTTTCGGACCATCTCGGGTAGAATACCCCTTTAAGTATAATTTAAAACCAGAGTCAAACCACGTCAACTATGCCATGAGATTTCGATAACATATCAAGTTTTATAATCAATAATAATTGTATGTGTGTGTGTGATTGACGATACAAAAAAAGATTTAACATCTTGAAAAATTTTGTTGTTGTTGTTGTTGTTTTTTTTTCGTTCTTTTGTACGTTTGTACTGTTTTTTTTTTAATTTTTTTTTCATTTTTTACAAAAATTGTTTATAAGAAATTATTCTTACAATTTTTCAATAGTCATGAATTAAGCATTTACGAATTTTTCATTTTCAACGCTTGATTCACTTAAGTCATCTCACTGAGAAAAATGATGTGTTAAGGGCAATCAAACTGACTTGATTGACGAATGAGTTATTACCATTATCAAGTAGATGTTAATCTTTATGATGCGTACTTCGTACTCCGTATTAAGAATACATTTTTAGAAGTTTTAGTGTCCGCATATTTGACTGAATAATGCACATGATTGCTAGTATAATTTTACCATTATCATGAAGAATGTTTCCTGATAAAGTCATCTATTATTGCTCAAAATAAGCTAACTTGGTTTCCGCAAGCATGTAACATTTTTCAAGTCTCGTGTGTGCGTGTCAGTGCGTGTAGATGATAGTGGCGGGATGAATTGCATGTTCAGACACGTTGAGCCACTGGTCGCCGGAAGTTTACAGTCGCGTTATTGCTGGTTAATTTACCAAAAGTGCTAATTTGTCCATTCAACTGTTCCGAAATTATACAAAATGCAAACTGTACGAGATCTACTCACTGAGTGGGATCTTAAGAAAATCATCCCTGTTTTTGAAGGTACGTATATTTTGTATAATTTTTGGGCACGTGGTAAACAAGTAGCGAAAAAACCATTTTTCCGTGTTGCAGTACAAATAAATGATATCTACAGTTTGAAAAATGCATGAAAGTAAAGGCAGTATAAAATTTCATAACAATTGTGATGTTTGAAATGTGGACTATTTGTTTTTCGGCTAAGAGGTTAGACTTTTGTTTACATCCATGATCCTGACGTAATCATGTTACAAAAAATCAACGAGAAATTTTTCTTCGCCCGAACAAAAAATATTTGTGGTATTCATTCAACAAACATTTATTTTCATGCACTTGTCAAGCTGTAATTTTCATGCATTTGAAACGCAAAATAAAATGCATAGCTCGCCATTTTTAACATAAAACAAAAAATCAATTATGATTTATTTTGAGATCTCTATGACAAAATTCTCACTTTCTATTTTAAATTTTGATATGCCAAATTGAAAATTTAAGAAAACTGTTTTTTATTCACAACTTTATGAAATGAATTACAGTAAAGTGATTATAGAAAAAAATTTCATATTTTTTTACTCAAGTTTCACAATTTTCATATTTATTAGAATTCATTGTCCAGTTTCAATTCAATAATCTTATATTTGGTTGTGAGACTATATATAACTTTTCTCATGAATCATCTATTTTGCAAGATGAGTAACGTTATTTTGCAAATCACGATATTCATATCCTGTGAAGTGAATTATCAACTTTTTATTTCAGAAGTTTGACTGTCACATTACAGGGAATATGAAATGATAAGATTGACAAAACCGTTCTTACAAAGTTAATGCCAAAGTCCATCATTTGTAAAAAAAAATCAAACTTATAAAGTTACCCTAAGTTGAAAAGTTGCATCGAAAAAATAATAATTATCAATGATAAATGAATAACTATGAATAAATAAATATAAATTATACATTGAACACATGATCAAATTGTGCCTTGTTAATTTAAATGTCAAAATAAATATAATCTGATTATGCATATGATTATACAAGTAAATAATACAATTAAAGTAAATGTACATTTAAACCAAATAAGGATTTATATCATGTAAAATAATTATAATTGAATTTTCAAAATTGCCACGTCTACCAACGTTTAAAATAAATAATGTTAATAGCATGCACTCGATTAAATATCTTTTCAAAATTTTTCGACAATGTAGTAACTCAGTTTAGTTAAATGAGTCTTTCAATGACAGATCAAAGATGTTTTTTCAATAATATTGAAGTTTCCAGGACTTCTTGTATAAAAAGTCGTTGAGCTTAAAAAGTTTGACACGTTCTCATTTAAGTCACAATTTTTTCCTATAAATTTTGATTTATTTATTTATTTCACGTGAAATTTATTATACAAAACAATATGAAACATTAGGGTATCCTAATGTTTCATTTATTTTTTCTATATATATTTTTTTTTATTATTATAATATATTCGTTACCTATATTATTATACTTTATTATTATAAAAAACTATTATTGTCAAATAATACAACTGTATTTTATTGAATTATATAAAATTCATAGTTTATTATAATTTTTTATTCCTTAACTATCAATCCTTTTTTCCTGTAAATTTATACATTTTTTTTTGGACCATAAAAAAAATATCGACCATTATGTATTCCAAATATATCAAACAATAATTCTCAATAATAATTATATAATATTATATAATGATATATTTTCCTGTACAAAATGTTACAACTTATATTTCAAGTTTTTATTATCATAAATGATAAAATGAAACTAGCATGAGTTTACTATATTTAATTATATTGAATCGATTATGTAATACAAATAATAGAATTTAATCATTATGATGTAATGTTATATCATATAATAATTTTCAAACTTTATATCATTCATTGATTTTTTTGCCAATCCATATATTTTTCTGTTTAGTCACATCGAAAACATGGTGTACATTTCATATTCTTATTTAATGCAATATTATATTTTAATATTCATAATAGAATGTAGAATGGTGATAAAATTCAATCATATCTAATAATATAGAGTTTATGCGTTTTTTTAATAAGTTTAGTTCTCAATGAACCATTTTTCGCATGCGACGTTGCTGCAACGTCGCAGCGACGTCCCGATCTCCGTAAATGGGCTGCGTTTGTATGGTGAAAGTCCTGAGATATTTCCGCTTTCTCGGAGCTTTGCGACGTCGCATGTTGTTACGTGGCATGGAAGTCGCAGCAACGTCACAGAAATGTCGCACCCACATTGCAGCTACTACGCATTTTTGTTTTTCAATATTATGCTTCTATGCACTTTTATGATCAAACGGCCATCTCAAATGAGTAAAAAACTCCAAAGTTATTGCGACGTCACTGCGACATTACTGCGACGTCGCTGCGACTTTCATACCACGTAACCACATGCGACGTCGCAAAGCTCCGAGAAAGCGGAAATATCTCAGGACTTTCACCGTACAAACGCAGCCCATTTACGGAGATCGGGACGTCGCTGCGACGTTGCAGCAACGTCGGATGCGAAAGCTGGTTCATTGGGTTATAGAAAACATACAAAAGAAATTTTTTTTATGTTAACTAAATTACATTTAATACATAATACATGACAAACAAATAGATAATAAAATTTTATAATAATTCTATATAATTAACTGATTTTTTTTCTGTACATTTTTTATTGTTTTTTTTTTTTACTTCAAAGTTCCATTTTTTCCTGTTAATTTTGTCAACATAAAGAAAAATATTTCAATTGTGACTTTGAAAGAACAGTAATTTACAAATGTTTTATTAAAAAAAAAAAATTATGATGTAGTATTTAATGTTTTATTTTAATTTCGAATTTTTCAGAAAACGAAATTGACATGGAAGTTTTTATTCACCTCAACCCAAGTGAGATCGAGTCACTATTTAAAAATAAAGTTGGTCTTCATAACCGTTTCCTGCGGAAATACCAAGAATACAAAAAAAATATTAATAATGAAAATTCTGTGGAGACTTCGTGTGATGAAATCATTCCGATACAAGATATACCAATTGAAATCATATCGGTTGATTCCTAAGGTAATCAAGAGGTTCTGGACCAAATCTCAGGCTCTCCTAATTTTCATTTGTCCCCTGCGTAATCAGAAAAAGTCCAGACAAATGCAGTATCCGATATGATAAAAATTAAAATAGCTATCAACTTTGTGGTAAATATGTTATTTCACGACTGCAAATACAAACAATTTTTTAATACTAACTCAATTGCACAGACTTCTCCATTGTAAAATTTAAAGTGTTTCAAGATAAAAAATTACATTTTTAAGAATTCGCACAACTTTTTCACAGATAATCAAATATAGTTATGGACACACTATCCATAATATGAGCTCATTTTATTTAAAAATGTGTATAATTTTGTTTCATAGCCCCTTCCGGGCTATACTGTAGTTTATACCTTGATGAATGCGGACCCTGACAAACTGTTAGTTGCAAATTTTTTACTGTCTTCACTTAATTATAAAGATAATAATTAAAAAATGATTCCTACAATAAAAACTTCTCCTAGCGCCAGATAGTAAATGCGATATTCTCCACACGAGTGTGATTGCAAAGTAGCTTTAGTTCATCTGGAAAACTTGAGTTTCATAAAAAAAAACTTTTGCATTTTAAACATTATTATTACTTATAGAATTCCGACTTATTACAGAATCCAATTTAACGTTTTCAACCGTTTGTAAAATGAAATAGCAGAACTTTTCCCTGGGGAATCGAAGGTACAGTAATAATGTCTACTAATCAAGTTTTCAAAACAAATATTGTGATTGATTTAAGCAAAGCATGACAACACGTGACCATTCATGATTTTCATTTTTGTGACTAGGCAGAAAAAATTGAAGTATTCACTGCTTTTCTAGGAGTGAGATGTATTTCACCTCGATATAATTTATTGTGTACAATATTATTGGGTATTATATATAATTTCACAATAAATATATAATATCTCAAAGTATCTGCATTACATGTACAATGTATAATATTATACTCCATATTTCATATACAGGGTGATCCAAACTAACCTGGACACCCGATAAAAGTAGATTCCTTATGAAATTATAAAACTTTTTTATCCTTTGCTATTTTCCAAAAAACTCGAAAGTTGAACAGTTATTCAAGCTTGAAATTTAAACAATAAAAGCCCTCTCCCCACGAGTGGGGGTCAAAATCATCGAATCAAATTTTTCCCAAATTTTCTTCATATTTTTCTGAATAAAAAAGTCTTATGCCACTTTTGACAAAAACCAAATTTAAAAAAATGATTCAGGTCACAAATTTTAACCAATCAGATTTCTTAGATTTTGTGCTCAAATAACTTTTTCGATTTTTTGTTTTGTAAAAAGTTGCAAAAGACTTTTTTCCAACAGCGGACCGGAAACGACCGTTTCCCATCCGCGAACGGGGATGGAAACTGATCGTTTCCAGGTCCCATCGTTCGCGGATGACAAACGGCTGTTTCCGCTCCGCTGTTGGAAAAAATAATTTGAGCACCTCGAAGAAACCGAGCGTTCCGGCCGAGTATGAGGTTGAGCGCCTTGGCTTCGCCTCAGTGCTCAAATCTCATACTCGGCGCGGAAACGCTCGGTTTCTCGCTCGGTACACAAATAACTATTTTATCCACAAAAATATGAAGAAAATTTGGGAAAAATGTATTTTGGTAAATTTGACCCCCACTCGTTGGAAGAGGGCTTTTATTGTTTAAATTGTAAACTTGAATAACTTTATATATTTTGAGTTTTTTGGAAAATATTAAAGGATAAATAAGTCTTACACTCGTTCGCCTCTATAACAAAGAGCTCGGGAAAAGGAATCGCCTCTATAGCAAGCACGAGTGGGGTCCCCACTCCTAGCACTAGCGCGCATGTGGGAGTCCATTAAAACCGGTTCGTGCGGCCTATGGTACAATTAGGTACCATGGTGCGGCCAGTGACCTTGTATGGCAAGTGACGCGCGCTCTTCATGCAGCTAAGGAGTGGAAGTTATGGGAGCTCGAAACAGAGGCGCTTCAGCGCTCGTTATAGAGGCTGCTTGTTATAGAGGCGTTCGTTACAGAGGCGAACGAGTGTATATTTTTATGAGGAATCTATTTTTTTCGGGTGTCCAGATTAGTTTGGATCACCCTGTATAATACAGTATTGTGAAAAATATGTTTCAACAAAATTTTGCAAAATAGAATTTCGCACAAACAACTAAATATATAGGAACCATAATTACAATATATATAACGTATACACAGTACATCCATACATGTGGCGTGGAGTGACAAAAGGGACCTAAGGACCAAACTCGCCTTGGCCTACTTTCTAATGCTTTTGAGCCAGATACAATGCCTAAACGGTTTTGGTCATTAGGTCCTTTTTGTCGTTTCACGCCACATATGAAGGCTAGCACTTCTACTTATCAACCATTAGCTAATTTTGCCTCATTCTGCATGTAGTAAATATGGATTTTTCGATAAAGGAATGGTAAAAATTGTTTACATTACAATTTTACAGTGCACTTACTACATTCCTGGCAGTGGCAAAAACTTGTTGGCTAAAGGAAAATTAGTGGACAAATACCACAACACTCGAGCAAAATTAAGGGCGGCGAAAATCATTTCCAATAAACGGAAAACGGCTGACGAGTCCCCCAATGTTGTGAATGGTAGTATTTTCAAATTGATGTTAGCACTGGCTCTCAGTAAAAGTTGCTTCATCGTAATCAAAATGTTAATACCCTGTATAATTTTATGTTCAAGTCATTTTCTTCCCAAGCGAATTTATTTTCATAAATTTGTTAACAATATTCATATTTTAATTCTCATTCCTGCTGACATTTTTTCATCTAATTTTCTGTATGAAATCGTTTTCAAAAGGATTTAAAATTTTCATTCGCATGATCAAAACACTACATTGTAAAAAGAAAGTGAGATCACAAAGTTGCATGAAAAAATATCTCTTAATTATTGTACATATTTTAGCAATGATTGTTTATTTTTTTCGATAAATCAACAGATTCTGAAACACTGCCACCTGACTTGGAACATGATTTGATTTGGCTGAAAGAGTGTACGGAACCGAGAAGTACTGTGGAAGAAAAGTGGAGTTCTACAGCTGAACACAGGCTTCAAAAACTACAAGAAGTCAAGTTACCTCCTGCAGATTCCAAGTGCTTACGCAAAATCGCCTGCCAACCAAAGCTACTTGTCGCAGATTATTTGTCTATGTACCCATGTTTGAAACAAGAGTGGGGATACACATTGGTTAGTTATTCCCTCTATGAAATATCTCAAATTAAGTCTGGTTAAGCCCTAAAATATTGGCAGGAATCAATATGGTGATGGAAAACTTTTTTTTTTTTTCAGTTGGAAAGAGATTTCGATAACCTCTATCCTCTAAAGTCTGCAAATCTTCTAGGTGGGTGGGCGACATTTTCCGTAAAAGTCAATGCCCTACTTTCCAAAAAAAAAGCACTTTTATGTGGGGTTGACGATGAACAGAGTACGTGATCCTTTGAAATTCTTTATCGTTTAGCTAAACAGGACCTACTACATATTTATTTGAATAACATTGAGTTGTTTTAAAAATTTATCTTTTAGCCTTATACATTTTTAGACAGTTGTGACGGGCGAGCTTGACCTGTCAGAACAATTTCAAGATCCCGAACTACAGATAGGACCTATGGAAGGAATTACCCTTCCTAGACCCTCTAACCAGGTTCAAAGGGAAATAAAACAAGGACCGTTATTTATGGCGTGATGTCCGTTGTGTTATATTCGAGTATAAGGAAAGTTACAATATAGGAAAGTGACTCTAGTAGAATGAAAAATAAGTCATAACCCATTCGGAACTCGCAACTCACGTACAACTAGCGTACAAGCGAACAAGCGAACTCGCAAATAATAGCGACTTAAATTTGGTATTTATTTAAACCACGGTTATCTCTCGAAGTATGGTTGTGGTTAACAACAAGTGGTTCGACCTTGGACGTGATGTCCTTTTAGGCCCTCGTTGAAGCCAAGGTACACCGAGTGTACGAAGGGCGTGTCTTGACGATGCCAAGGTACACACTGGGTGTACTAAGGGCACGTTCTGGAGCGGAGAATCTTTGAGAGTGTCGACACTTGCAGGGTGTCGCCCGGCCGTCGGGACCCCGGGGGACGTAAGGTTAAACACGGCTCCGATAACGCCGGAGCCGCCCGCGAGATTCCCAACGAGCATTGATTTGCGGCAATATTTAATGCCTAAAAATGCTGTGTCAGTTTCCGCCGTGGAAAAGTACAAACTTCCACGTGAACATTTCCTCACGCTTCGATTTTGCAACATTCACGAAACTTAACAAAAGAGCGATCGAATAAAAGTAATTCGATCGTCCGTCGCGCTGACTTGCGCGGCGTTTGTAGGCAAAGTCCGCGGGGTTCGGGCGGAGGTGCGATCGCCGGAGTCGAATTTCACGTAGCGCAATTTATAAAAAGAATGCGCTTATTAGAATTTGTTCGGATCGCTTATTGCGAATTTTCCGAAGAGCCAAATAAGCTGGCTCTTTACATAGTATAACGAAACGTTTAAATCGTACTTGATATTGACAAAATTGGCTATGCAATTAAAATTTTTTGTAACTGGCCATTCTAAATATTTTCTCTCAATCTGCAGATGAACCTGAAATCGACGCACTGCTGAATTTCTCAAAAATTTTCAAGCCGCAATTTTTGCCAGGAGGTTCAAAGAAAAAATTCAAACCGAGTCATCTTGAGATGCAAGATGGATTTCTCATGCACTGCAAGGTATTGTTATCGTTTTCTAAACCGTTTTAACAATAAACTGACCTCGATCGTTTACGAACAATTTTGACAGTGTCTTTAGTTTTCATGTCTTTTTTGTAGTTCAAACAGTCTTCCAACCTCCACCATTTGCGAGAGTTAGTAAAAGCATGTCCAGTTTTTCTAGCTGATTTTGAAAAATTTCTCACGCTTCTCTAATTCTAATAGTTTTTTAACTGTGGAATGCAGGTAAAAGACTAATATATTTTAACAGTACTTACAATAGTGGCATTTAAGTCCTAGTAACGTAATATACTATTTTGCAGCTCTAAAGGTTTTTGCAAAATCAAAACTTTTTGACTGGTCCGATATTTTTATAACAGTTTTCACACTTTTTTAGATTCAATTTGGTGCATTTAAATTAAACAATGGTTTTTGTTCGTTTCCGAAGATTTTTTTTTACACAACAAATTTACCCTGAATGACCAACACTTATAATAGTTTTTCCTTGATATATGTAGCCTCTGTATGTATAATGAACATTGTGTATCTGGGTTACAGGTGATTGGCGATTTAGTGGGCCGAGTAGCTCGGCGCAAAGAAAAAATTACGCAGTGTGGTTTGCGGATGCAACCATCTGCGGTCGTGATTGGATCTTCTTCATCATCTATATCTGCCAGTTACGTGATTTTCGATGACATCCGGTTCCAAGTTGAATCTCCACTGCGTGCGATTGATGTCTGTTTTAAGATATATCACGCTTTGCACGCAGAATACCCACCTGAAAGTCGTCTTATGCGGATGATCATCCAGAAAGAACCGTTTGACATCCATACAGAGTGGGACGAGGACCTGCCTGCCCTTCACAGGCTAATTACAGATTTAGCAAAGTACTAATCCCTTCAGAAGATTTAGTTGTCATTTTCTTCTTCATATTTAAATTTTGACTATTGCAGAATTTTTGATTATACAAAAATGCCGGTGTGTTACGTTTGTTTGAATTCTGTCACATGTGTGAATGCTCTTCATCTGCATGTAAAAATGAACCATCACTCGAGTAAAAATGCAATAAGATGTAGAGAGCCCGAATGTTCAAGAGACTTTTCTGCGTGGGAAACGTACCGGCAACACCTTTTAAACTTCCACAATTTACCTCTCAATGCTAAAAATGTCATTAATCGTCCAAACCCCGCCACTTTTCCTCAAGAGACCCCTATGGACTGTGACACACTTGACTTTTCAGCTAATTTTGAAAAAGCAGATTATGAAGAAACGGACGAAAAGAAAAATGATAAGAAAGAAAATGATGACGGTGATACTGACTTCGTCGAGACAACAAATGAAAAAACAATTTCTCTTTACGTGTCCAAATGGTACAGTGAATCGAGACTTAGCAGAAAGACTGCACTGTACTTTTTAGAAAACGTGAAAAACATTAGCGAAGCTTTGAAAAACTCAATTTTGAATAATTTACGACAATCCGCAGTTGATGGTTATGTTAAAGTACAATTGGTTGAATCTCTTTTTGAAAAGTTTTACTGTTTTCGTAGATTTTCGAGTGAATATTTGAGCTTTAAATATTTTAAAAATGCAGGATGGTTGTTCATGCCCGAAGAGTATACTATTGGAAGTGATGATAAAATTTCTATCAATGAAAATCAAGTTATTCTTGAGAAGGAAGATGTAAATGGGCAAATAGTACCTGTACGAAAAGTTTTAACTCAGTTTTTAGAACTACCAGGGGTCATGGATTCTATTTTAGAGTATCTTGCTTCATTGAACGAAGATCCTAATACTTTTGAAAATTTTATGCAGGGAAAACTTTGGAAATAAAAAGCGAAATCTTTCGGAAACAAATTCGTTCTGCCAATCATGATTTACTATGATGATGTACAAATAAACAATAGTCTTGGCTCTCATAACAAAAGTGTTGGTGCAGTATACATGTCATTGCCTTTTATACCTCCAGAACATCAGTCGTCTCTTGATAACATATTTCTTGTAGCTTTGTTCGAGTCAAAAGACAGATACATATTCGGTAATGACAGAATCTTTTTTCCAATAATTCAACAATTAGAAAACTTATACGAAGAGGGATTTCTTGTAAGAACAAAGTTTGGTTCAAAACGTATTCATTTCTGTTTAGGATTAGTGCTCGGCGATAATCTGGGGCTTAACTCTATGTTAGGGTTTTCATGTGGCTTCAATGCTACCTACTATTGCAGAATGTGTAAAACCGATAAAAATGAGGCCCAAGCTTTGTGTGTCGAAAATTTGAGTTTGTTGCGCAACACTGAAAATTATGAGGAGGATTTAAAGTTATCTTTTAAGAGACTGGAATTAAAGAAGATTCTATATAGAACAAACTGAGTCTATTCCATGTAACTCAAAATTTTTCTGTTGATATTATGCATGATTGGTACGAAGGTATTTGCAAATTGGTTATGATCAATGTTCTTCATACCTTTATATTTGTCTCTAAAGTTATAAATGTTCAAATTTTAAACTTCAGATTAGAGACTTTTGAGTACTATAGAAATAATTTGAGCAACGAGCCTCCGCCTTTCAGAGAAGATCATATATCGAGAAAGCACATCTCAATGTCAGCAAATGAAATATGCTCACTTTCGTGCAAATCTTTGGAGTTCTCATTGGCGATTTGATTCCTTCAGAAAATGCAATTTAGCAAGTGTATCTTTTGATGAGACAAATTTTGGATATTCTATTGTGCAGAAAACTTCAAAAAAATTGCTCAGTCATTCTCGAAAATTCAGTTACACAGTTTCTAGTGCTATACAAATCTCTTTTTGGCCATTTGACTCCCAAACTGCACAATGCAACTTATTACTATACGAGGGGGGACCCAAAAGTAACGGGAATTGTGTTACAACTTTTTTATTGACAAATTTTTTCACACACAATTTTTATCACCTTCAAAGTAACCCCCATTGACTGTAATACACTTGTTCAATCTTTTTTTCCAGTGTTCAAAACAGTTCTGAAATTCATTTTTTTCAATGTTTTTTAAACCTTCCAGCGATTTTTGTTTCATCTCTTCTACAGTCCCAAAACGTTTTCCTTTCATGTCCCTTTTGAGTCTGGGGAACAAAAAAAAGTCACAGGGGGCAAGGTCCGGTGAATAGGGGGGGTGAACAATCGGTGTCATGCCGTTTTTGGTCAAAAATTTCTTCACGGACAGCGCTGTGTGGGCAGGTGCATTGTCGTGGTGGAAGAACCAATCTCCTGTGCGCCAAAGATCCGCTCTTTTCTTCCGGATGTTCTCCCTCAACCTTTTCAAAACCTCCAAGTAGAAGTGTTGGTTGACCGTTTGGCCTGGAGGAACAAATTCTGCGTGCACAATACCTCTGCAATCGAAGAAACAAATGAGCAATGTCTTGATGTTGGACTTCACTTGGCGTGCCTTTTTTGGACGAGGCGAGAGAGGTGTCTTCCATTGGCTTGATTGCTGCTTTGTTTCGGGGTCGTAGCCATAGCACCATGATTCATCGCCAGTTATAACCTTGAGAAAAAAATCTGGGTCTTCATCCAACTGATTTTGCAGCTCAAGACAGGCCTGAAGTCGACGCTCCTTTTGATCGTCGGAGAGAAGGCGAGGAACAAATTTGGCTGCAATCCTCCTCATGCTCAAATCTTCAGTTAAAATCCTCTGAATTGAACTCCATGACAATCCAGACATCTCACAAAGTTGATCGATGGTTCGGCGACGGTCTTCATGAACAAGAGTGTTGATTTTTTCAATGTTTTCGTCCGCTCTTGAAGTCGAGGGGCGCCCAGAACGAGGTTGGTCTTCTATTGACATCTCTCCATTCTTGAAACGCGAAAACCAGTCGTACACACGCGTTTTACTCAAAGCATTATCCCCATAAGCTGTTTTCAGCATCACAAGGGTTTCCGCGGGTGTTTTTCCTAACAAAAAACAAAATTTTACAGCCGCGCGTTGCTCTCCGCACTCAGCCATTTCACGTTTTCGCCAAAACGGAAAAAGTCGTTTCACTAGAAAAATTCTTACGGACGAACGAATGCACTCACAGCAAATGAACTTTGCACACTGACTTGGGAGAGTAGCAGCTTGGAAGAGAACCAGTGGAGAACCCGATCCCCCCCTCTGCGGTCCCCCCACCACCTAATTCCCGTTACTTTTGGGTCCCCCCTCGTAGAATATTATAAGAAGTTGGTCCTTTATACAATATTTGCTGTTGCATGAGATTCGAAGCGAAACACCGACACCTGACAGTACCTGCAAAGTTGACTGAATCACGAAAAAATATTTCTTACACACTTGCTTTAAAACATCAGCTGAGACTGTGCCATCGTTTTGCGAGTGGAAAAGGGCTCGATTCCTCCTTCGACTTTCCCAACGTTCACCCAACCCCAGTTTATGAAATCCTTAACTACGATTTTTTCAAAAAGTTTTTGCCAGAAGACATGACTGATAAATTTTTGTGTCCTAGTTGGGTTGAGGTAAAGGGAATTAAGTACAAGCGGAATATGGTAGTTGTATTAAGTGCGGACGATCATGACGGTGTGTCATTCGGGATAATACAGTCTATCTTATTGTCGGGAACCAGAAAAGTTTTTTTTATTTGTAAGAATTTAGTTTGTGTTAATTTTGATGACCATGTACATGCGTACGAAGTGGTAGAAAGCACTCGAGTTTCATTTCTCGAAATCGAAAATTTGTTCGCACCTTTTCCCATGATAATTTCACGCATGGTGAGCGGAAAAATGTTTGTTACTTTGAAGTTCGCGTTATAATGGTAGTGATGAAAAAATACTTATTTACATATGATAATTCTAATTCAGTAGTTATTAGAACAACTTTTTCACAGAACAGTATGCGAAGTTGTATTTTTTTTCTGTACAATGCGTAAGTTTTTGCTGTGCAATGTGTTAGTGAATAAGGAGCTTGTACCAAAAACAACCATACCTCTATAATAAAGAATAATTTCCATGAAAACGTTAATATTTAATTATGTTTACCTTATTCTATAGAAAATTACCCAACATTTTCCACTTTGTACTAAGTTATTATCCTATGCTATGTTCATTAGTAAATTTGATCTTATTTTTCTTACAGAAGTGTATACTAGAATGAACTAGCATGCTACTTACCATGAAAATACTTATATCGACAAACAAGTTACATGTTACTTACAGTCAAGTGAAGTAATATGAGAAGTGTGTTTGAATGTTACAGAGAAAGTTTATATTAATAATAGTAAAGAAAAAGTATACCGACAATCAAAATATTAATTCTCGTTATGAAGTATTATAGTTCTCGCCATCAAGTAACATGATTCTTACAATCACGTGACATAATTGAAGCGAAAAATTTGATACTGTAACAAGCAAGTTTAGTTGTACTCCTTAATAAAATGCTAATACACCCAATCATGAACATGATTCCGGTTACCATGTAAAAAATTACTGTAATCAACTGAAATGTTTCATTGAAATAAAGCCTGGATCGTGGTTATCAAGTAACATGTTACTGGCAATCACAACGTTAATACTGCTAATCAAGTAACATGTTAGTGGGTAATAAAAGAGTGAGTTTCAACGATTTCAACTTGGTGCCCACAAACAAGTTACAAGATAACAGTAATCATAACGTAAAATCAATGTTGTATGATTGTCACTAACACAATGCGTGATTGTGACTATATCAATCATGCGGTTTCTTTCCCACAATCACTAACTTGATTCCTATTATCATTTAGTTTTTTCAGTGCTTTTTTGTACAACGGAAATGGTTTATGAAAATTTTTTTTTAACATAATAAAAAACTATAGAAGTCTAAATTTTTAATGCCCAATTCACGTAACCTGCCTTTTTACATTTCTCAAATACAGTTGTCACAATTTGTTCACAATGAATCCTTTATAACAATTTGTGAACAAATTTTAGAATTTTAAATTTCAACGTCTGGTTTTAGGCCACGTTCTTGCATTTGTGGCAATACGTATATAACAATGTGTTACTTACAAAATTTTCTTATAAATTTTTTAGTTCATTTCATGCTCACAATTAAATAATAAATTATTATTTCATATTATACAGCTCATCTAGATCTATTATAGACGAAAGACCTACTCGTTAATCATCGAGTCTTACAGTTTGTGAGAGATAATTACAAATCTGTGCACTGGTCTATTGATTTCCTTTTCGGTATTTTCGCCTTATAATAAAAAAATGTACTATAGTAATGATAACAATAACAATAATAATAATAATAATAATAATAATAACAATAACAATAATTATCATAATAATAAATGAAGATTTGATATCAATTTTAAGAATAAGGAGCTTAATGGCAGAGTTTCGGGCTAAGGAACATTATTTTTGTAAAAGTAAGCATTAAAAAATAGGGAATTCCTCGTAACTTGGGTTTTCTAAAAACTTTTACAAACATTCTTATAAAATCTTGTTTTTTTTTTTTTTATTTTATAAAGTTCCGCTTTTTTTTATAAAGTGACTTTATACAAAGAGCAATGTTTTATAAAGTTTTTGTCAGTTTTCATAAAGTCACTTTCTAAAGACTTTATAAAAATGACGGCAGTTTTATAAGGTAGATTTTAAAATCTACTTTGTAAAAATGCCGTCTTTTTATAAAGTTTTTATAAAGTTACTTTTTAAAAACTCATAAAAACTGTATTAAAACATTGCTCTTCGTATAAAAGTCACTTTATAAAAAAAGCGGAATTTGATTAAAAAAAACTAATATTTGATAAGAATATTTATAAAAAGTTGATCAAAACCCAAGTTATTAGGGATGTGAAAAAATAAACCTGGGGAATGTATAAGATTTGGCATTTGGAAATTACAAGATCAGTGCATGTTACAGATAATTTTGAAAGTAAAAAATATCGCAATACGAACTTGCTGTTAGATATTACACAATATTTAAATAGTTGAAATCAAATGACGAAAGAAATCTAAATAAGATAATACTCATAAATCCAAAGTACTAATATTTCCAACTTTCTGTTCGTGATGATGATGTAATGAATGTGTAATGAATTCTCAAGACTTACATTTTAGCATTGAAAAGTTGCGTAAAATCGATATTTAGTCCAAACCAACAATTTTGTTTTCAAAGAAATCATCGCTTGTAGTTGAAAATTTAGATAATTGAATATTTTGATATTACTAATTTCGCTATTTCGGCGCGAATTTCGTTTAGATAAAAAATAATAACTGCTTTAGTAGGCGCACGAAAAATTAAAAGTACTTTCTGAATACCAAAATTAATCTTTTAAATTCGAATATGTATGTGGCAAAGTATGTATTGAAATCCAGCATGTGCTACTTCAAATTTTAAAATATTATTTAATCATTCGAAATTAGACATAATTAAAGACGAAAAATTGAGATTTCATTATTGATATAGTATAAATTGAACGACTAAAAAATAAAAAATATTTTAAAAAGAAGCACATGTGACAAAAAAACACTTTAAATACACTTTTGCTTAAAGGAAAATATTGATTTTCCATTTGCAAACAAAAGTCATACACTCACGTTCGTCACTAGAAAGAGTGAGAAAATGAAAATACTTGATTGCACACCTATTTCACTTTGATTTATTATACAATTGTTTATGACTGTGAAATACGTATCTTAGATCCATGAATTTTCAATAAAAAAAATATTTTTATGCGTCTTTAATAATTTTCTTATGTAATTGTAAAATTTTGTTAATAATAAATATCGAGACAATAATGCACGCATACCATTCTTTCAGGTTTCCTTATAATAACCGGCCTATTTCGTGTATTTTGGAATTTATTAGTGTTGATCGCATAAATATTCTGCAATTTTTTATAAATAACAAAGAAAAAATTCTTTTTCATTCAAATTATACCTTTTTTTATATTTCAACTTATCTGATATGTTAAATATTTTCCATTTTTTGTGATCTCAGTTATCTAAAAAATGGAGCGAATGGTTTTTTTCCACCTACTTGATTTTAATTTTATTTATTATTTTTATTCGTATACTCAAACACAAACACCCCTTGTTAAACTAACTTGGTCTTAGGTCTAAGGTCTTATACCGCTGGGAAACGCCAGGGAATTAGGCCAGGAAATTTTCCTGACATCCGGGAATCACCAGGAAAATTTTCCTGTCATTTTTCCCGATGGTTCAGGAAATGTTAAACTAACTCGAATCGCCGAGTTTGTTTAACAAGGGACATATATACATATATTTCGAATACATATACAGATTGTTTATGTAAATTATAAATTAAAAACAAAATATATATATATACATGGACAAATATGTTTAAAAATTATATTTTAATATAAATGATGTATGTTCACATAAATTAAGAATATTGTGATTTTCTGCTATTAATTAAAAAAAATGAATTATTGAATGATTAATGGTTTTAATAATAAATTCATTATAAAACTTACGCAATACATATAACAATAAATAAATTAATTTTTAATACATTTTATACCTATTTTAATTAATGAACAATATTAGGTTAATTTTTCACTACATTTCATTAAGCTCTGCGGTATACTACATACGTATACGTTGCTTGTTACCACTTGCAATCTCAAATGCATGTATGAACTACGATCAACTATGGTAATACAAAATTGCATATTTCGATTACCTAACGTAATATTATGAGCATTTTAGTGAATTCCTGAGACATCTATAACATTGCCAATCAACATTGTGCAGATTTTCATCTTACCGATGAATTCATGTGAAATCAGATACTGCCAACCTTTGTAATCGCGGTACAAACTCGCGCCTGCGCATTCGTTGGTATGAATCGTGTTGTTATGGATCGAGTCTTATACCCGTCTCCATCTCATTTGTACAGCGAGGGCTATACCGTGGCAGGGGGCTGCTGGGGCCCGAGTTTCGTTTTTGTGACATGTATGTCCTTAGACCATGTAAATCATGTTAGACCATATATATGTACTATGTGGGGGCCTATACTTGAAAACTTTTTCGTTCGAGAAATCGTGAAATTTGGGGTTTTTAAGCTTATTTTGTTGGTATATATTAACAAAACAGGCCGAAAATCCCTAAATTTCCCTAGTTCTTGTACGAGAAAGTTTCCAAGAATAGGCCCCATGGTCTAAGTTTGTGTCACTGGTGAAATAATATGTCACCGTTCATTCGGGCGGTTTCGGTGATATATATAGACATAGTTCGTTTGGGCCGAGTCCGCCCGAACTAGAGATCCTCTAACATAGAGTCTGGCCATTAAGCTAAAACATGGCGGCCGTTTGTCAATGAATACGTGTATCGACGTGTATTTGCATCGATGCGTAAACACCTGTCAATGTGTATGTGTATCGATGTGTCAATCCTTCTCATTGAAGAAGAACTAAACATGGCCGCGCTAATCAGGGCTGTGGACGCAATGGCCAGACTCTATGTTAGAGGATCTCTATTTTTTACGAACGCATCGTTATTTTCCTAGACATGGTGAAAAAACTACACTCAGCATAGGTCGGATTAGAGAGACTCAAGGCAGAGAGTGGCAATTGAAATCGCTCTTAATTGAAAAGTAGGTATGGCGGCCATCTTGGACACTAACTAAGCACAAACACAGTATTACTCTGTACCCAGCGTACTCTGCCGTTTATGCGAGGACAGCTGACTCTGTTCACTTTTTTATACGTGTTTTAAAAGTGTATCTCAAATTCATCAAAATTCGTTTGATAATCAAGTGAAGTGCAATGGCAGTTATTATTAATAAACTCGAATATATATCCTCACACAGGCGGCCGAGTACGCTGAGTAGTACAGAGTAGTACTGTGTTTGAGCTGAGTTTGTGTCCAAGATAGCCGCCATACCTACATCTCCAATTCGGAGCGATTTCAATTGTCACTCTCTCCTGCTCTCTCCCCTGAGTCTCTCTAGGTCGGATTGTTTCCTAAACTGAGAGTCGGTATTTTACTACCTGGTAGCTAATCTACCACCAGACATTTTATTATCCACACTGAATGTAGTCGATTTCTGAGTCTCTCGTTATTTTCCTACCTCGTGTATGAAATAGATTACACCGAGTCTAAAATAACTTACTATCCGCTAGGTTTTTTACGAGGTGATTTTTTACAATGTACACTTTTGAGTGCATTGGAAATGGCTTTCCACCATCCATATTATTTATATCAGTGAGTTTTTCTGGTGGGTTTCGAAATTGTAAATTACTTCAATTTAATGGCAAATTTTGGAAGATCTAATATAAATCTCTAAAAAAAAGGCCGTCAATTTAGTAAAGCAAAAATTTAGTTGGAAAAAATTCTTTTCAGTAGGATTTCAACAGAATTAACGAGAATATGGTGGGGAAAGGTTTGGATCATCTGGCAACACTAATTCAAATACTCTCGCCCTTTTTCTGAACAGCGCCACCTGCAGAAACTGAAAAGTATCAACATCTAAAGTTCAGTCAGTGTGTGTGTGTAGGTGTGTGTGCCGCGCGTTGAGGGACGGCCATACAATTGCAAATCGTTTGCAATTGTTTGCAATAGCCAGCAATAGCTTTCCCGGAGTCGAAAATTTACCGCGTCGTACGAAAATTTGGCGTCCCGTCCTCCCCTGTTCCGTATCCGCGCAAAATCCGCGTACCCCTTTCGTGTGTGCGCGAGACGACGACGACGGCAATTGTACATAATCCAGCGATTTTCCCGGAGCAGTGTTGCCAAAATCTCGGGATGCTTCGCGCTGTGCTGCAGTGAATAAAGAATAAACGAGTCGAGACAAGTTACAACAAGCAATTATAAAATTCGCGGTGACTCGGCTGTGTTGAGGCTCGCTCGCAGAGCTGGAGAATAGTGAAAACGTCTCGCGCGGTTTATTCTATCGTTGGCGTCTTCTCGCGTCTCTCGCCCGGAACATTCCGGATTCTCTGGCCCGAGGATGAAGTGGATCGGCACAGCCGAAAGCGGCGCTGGCGAACCGGCGTATCATCCCTCGGCCAATGGACATATACCCACGGTACGTTGCACCTATTTTCGGGCTTTTCCCGTGCTTTCCCCGTAATTTTTCGCCGAATCATCGCCGGGCTCGCCCCGGAAAATCCGCCGACACCAACACCCGGTGGCGCGCATTCCCCGGGTTTTCGCCCGGCCGGATTATTCCGACATTTTTCGGCGTCATCGTCCCTCTGACTTTTTTTTTACGTTCGCTTTTTTCCATAACTTCCCGATCGCATTTTGTAAGGTTAGGTCAACAATCATCCGAATTTTGACGTTTAGCCGAGCCTTTTTTTTTTTTTAATTCAGACGCCGTTTTAAAGAAAGGCAGCGGGAGGGAAGGGGGCAGGTCATTGTCTTTGAGAGAGGAATCATATGATTTGTTTTTGACCGAGTCTTGGGTTATACTTGGAAATGAGCGGTTTTTCGCGTATTTTGGTCCGACCATTTTCGCATTGTTTTCGTGCACGTAGGCAAGGGTCAAGATACTTGATGCTTTTACTTGTGATTTTTTTTTTTTTTGATAATGTAATTATTAAGGTTTTGTTTGTTATGGTTTTGTTTTGTTTCGAATTGACTGAGACAGCGTTGTTGATAAAATTGACGTTTGTTTTAGTTGTTTTATGATTTGATGAATTATTGAAAGTAATCTTTGCTCTTCAGTTTTTTGCTTTGTTTGTTGTTCATAATTTATGTCTTTTATTAAATTATTATATTATTATATATATTATATATGTTTGTATATTATATATAATATATTATTATGTATATTATTATTAATTAATAATTAATATATATAATAATGAAAATATTATATATTATATATATTATGATTAAGTTATTTTTGTGATATCATATTTAGTGAGGAGTAGGTTTACAATAAAATTTTCTGAGAAGAATATATTTGAACAAAATTTATTGCTAACCAATTAAAATTGTCGCTTTTTGGAAGTCAATAGTATTTTTGCGCATTGAATTTTGCTTCTGTTATCCTATGTTTTTTGTGAAATTACCAGGGTTTGAAAGTAATGCGTTGCTCTAAAACGTTACATTTTTTACGTGTAATGATAACGTAACGCGTTACATTAATTAACAAGTAATGATAATGGGAACGAATCACCTTTTTTCGGTAACGAGTAACAAGAATCCCGTTATTTTACGTTAATTTTTCTGTCTTTTTTAAGTTTTTAGCACAATTTGGAATTTTTTAAGAAATGTTCTGAAACTGAGATATAAATAATTTTTAACTTCCTCATTTTTGGGTAATAAGTTATATATTAATAATTTTTAACGGAACAATGTAGAGTGTTAGTAATTTGTGTAAAAATATTGACAAAGAATAAGCTTTTTCACTTTTTATCAGAAACTTTCATAATTTAAAGCTTTGAATTTTAGAAATTCACATGAAAATGAACAAAAATACTTGAAATCTGTACATCTCAAAATCAATAGATCTGTAAGATCTAGAGATCCTGCTAGAAAATTTTATAGACTATAATAAATGCAAAAAAAAAAAAAAAAAAAAAAATACGAAAAATACTGGAAATAGTAGATTCTAAAAATTTTATATACCTTGATTTTTAGAAAATTTTGGGGACATTCACATATTACATAATCTCAACTGAGGAGGGGGGGTCAAGCAATTGTTGACCGATGATTACACGGGGGGGGGGGGGGGGGCTATAGAATTATTGACGTAATCATTTCTGAACTTTTAAATGTATTGTTTTCATGTACCTAAAGTTCTAAACGTTTAAAATAAAATGAAAGTAAAAAATATGTGAATTTTTTCATTTTTCATCATGATAGAATGTGTGACAAATATTTTTTTGGGGAGTGTCATGTTTGCTGTTCCTATCAAAAAATGTTCAAAAGCAGCTCTAAAAAATTTTTGTCTTTAATATAAACCTGTAAATTTTTTTCATTTAATTTTAAACGTTTGGAACTTTAGGCACATTTGTTTTCACGGTTAACAAGAAAATTTTTTACGTCATCAATAGGGGGGGGGGGTCATGAAATTGTTGACGTTTGATTACATGGGGAGGAGGGGGTCGAAAATGGTCTAAAAGTTGATTACATAATATGTTAACGTCCCCTCATGTAATTCCCGAAATCAAAAAACTTCAATTTCTCGAGCACAGTAAAAATGAGCGTATTAAAACTGTTTCGACATTGCAAATGAAGTATTGAAGGTTAACACGGAGGTTGGAGAAAATGACAGTCGGCAGGGGAAAGGGGTGGCCCATTTAGCCCGGCGGGTTAAAAGGACTCCCCCCTCCTCTTTCCCTGCCAACAGTCATTTGTCGACAGCCTGCGTGTTGGCCTGAAATACTTCATTTGTGTATGTCGGAACGTGTTTAAATATGCTCATTTTTGATGTGTGAGAGGCTAAAAAAAATTTAATGAACTTCTAATTCTAGAGCATTAAATTTTTGACATCTATATATTAATAGTACAAGTATATTATATTATAATATTCTTAATATAGTTTCATGTAATAGTACAATATATTAATAGAAAGGAGTACAAATTTATGAAAATACTAGAAAATCCTGTAACATCTATATATATAAATGTGAATGTCTGTACATTGTCCGCTAATAACTTCAAAACTACTGCACGAAATATCCTGAAATTTCACAGTTATTAACCATGTTAGTCTGAAGGTTATAGGCATATTTTTATCAACGAACTGATTTGGCCTACACGCCCACCTTCACCCCTGCTGCAATTTTGAAATATCACACACACACGCGCGCGTGCACGCACACACACACACACACATACACAGGCAGGCAGGCAGAGTCAGTAAATTATAACATTTTGTGAAAGTCGCACAAAGTTACAAAAACTATAATTACTAAAACAAAATTATGCAAAATATGAAAAGTCACAAAATCACAAAAGGGTATAAATCACAAAAACTCATAAAAATTTACGAAACCATGAAAAACAGGGTGTCCTAAAGTCAGCGGATCATCCGAAAATCATCAATTCCTCATAAAAATCTGAAACAGTTTGCCCTTTGCATTTTTGAAAATTTTCAACATTTGAATAGATAATAATTCAATTTCGTCTACTAATTTTTGGAGAGGCGGTGCTTTTCATGAAAGAGACTCTTTCTCTTTCTTAGCTCACTCTCATGGGGATCACTGGGATCGCTGAGGTGTGTATAATGAAATGTAGCTTCATCGCTTTTCTTATCTCTCTTTTGAAAAAATTAGAAGATACTGCATTGTAAAGGCGACGATTGGATAAAACATCAACTAGAACGAAGGCGAGTCGACGAAAACTTTGATTCATAGGATTTTTTGTCTTAAAATTGCCTTTCCAGATAAGAGACATTATTATTATATGTTCCATAACACACCTCAATTAACCCCTACTTTTCTATTAGAGTAGCTTAGAAAGGGAAGAGGTGAAGAGAGAAGGGGCCTTCATCAAAAGCCTCGCCTTTCCGAATTGTGAGTGGCCGAAACTGAATTATTAAAAACTCTCTAAATTTCGCAAATTTATTACAAAGGAAAAAAATGTCTTCGAAATTCATAAGGCATCGGTGGTTTCCTGATGATCCGACGACTTTGGGGCACCCTGCATAAGAAATAACAGAAAATATAACCAATTATTACACAATTATTACACTATGGCAAATCACCACCGAATTCCATGAATCACAAAAAATAAAAAATCATAATAAAATAATTATTATAACCCTCATCATGATCATCTTTTAATCCTGATTAACAAATAAACTTTCATTAATTTTACTCTTTACTTTGATCGTAAAAAAGTATCATTATAAACTATTTTTTTGAAATACTTATAACATCTTTGGAACCAATATAATCCATTATATTAGTATAATATCTCTTCGGAGTAATTCATTATTATCTAACCAATTCATATTCCGTGAAAAAATTGAAAATTGTTTCAAAAAGAAAAAAAAATAGATTTTAAAACTTGGGATTCTGAAAATTTTTCGGCAATTTTCGTTTTGCAAATAAACAATTGACTTTTCCTGGCTGGACCGCATGTAACAATGTGATAACTGCGGAGCAAAGCCCGCTGGGACAGCTAGTTTTATACATATTAAAAAATCCAAAAAAGTTCAAAAATTCTGTTCGCAGAAATTGTTGACAATTGAAATTCAAATAAAAATTTGAAAATCAGCAATCCATCTAACCATTTCAAAAAATTATTGTAACAGCTAGAAATCTATATATTCATTGTTAAATATTGTCTATATTTATCCATGCCAGTGATTATCAGCCAGGGGTAGATCTAAAAAATAATTTAAGTAAAATATATATTTGAAAAAAAATTGTTGCTTACCATTCGAAAGTTAAAGGCGTTTTAGTAGTTAAAATTTTTTTTCCCATTGCCTATGTTTTTCTGTACTTTTCCTTGTAAAATTACCAAGTATTTTGAGTCTCAGGATTTTTTCTTTAAACATTGAACAGAAATTTACAAAATGTTCATTTAAATTACAAAAATTTTTGTAAAAATACATGTTACTGGATGTTTGAAAAATTGTTTCTGATCCCTAGAAATCGTAAACAATTTACAAAAATTATTTTAACTACTAAGTATTAATGCAAGGTTTTTAAGATTTTCAGTCAAAGGTTAATTTTGAAAAGAATTCGCAAGAGATAATACATTTAAAAAAAAATTCTTGTTTTCCAATAAAAGTTTTTGATTCTTTGAAACCTTATGGCATTTTGACAGTGTAACTTTTCTTTCACCATCGACACATTTTTCTTTACTTTTTTTGCAAATTTTTTGAGTACTGCCTATCTTGGTATTTGAAAAACCTAAGAAAGATTTACAAAATAATAGAATGTTCTCAAAAATAATAAGAATGTTTCAAAATGTAAATTAGTACCACATTTGAAAACCGGTTTTGATTCCTGAGAATTCTCAACTTATGAAATACGAGAAAAATTTTTAAATCCCAACGTTTAAAAAATCATAACCTTGAGTGACAAAAAAATTTTTTGGGAAAACTTGATTTACTGTCAAGTGTTCGCATTATTTTAAAATAATTTTGCACTGTCAAAAGCCTTTCCAAAGATGAAAACAATTTTTGCTGAAATCAATGAAAAACTTTTTGGACTACTATATTTGTAAATAATTTTTTTGAAAATGCAAGGAAAAAGCAAAAGCGAGCAATGGTAATTTGAGAAAATCTGCATTTCAAACAATAAGAAAAAATTTTAACTTTCCGCAAAATCATGTATTATTTCAAATATGTAAAAATTAATACCAAAGTGGAAGTGAAGTATTTTCTTATATATACTTCTAAAGTTTTGAACGTATTGAAATAATGATGAATTCGCTAAATTGTTTACAATACTTCTCATAGAGTAACAACTAATTATTAATATTTGACAAACATTATCTAATGTTTCTATTTTCATTTTATGATTTAACCTCATACAATTTTTCAATTGTATGGCATGTTAATTCAATTATCAATTTACACTAAAAAAGTATAAAGAATTTTTACATTGGTTTCAATCTATGACTTTTGTGTAGAGAATAAACTAATGAAACAATGAAGGTGTACTTATATTTCAATTAAGTATGTTGATCTGTATTTAAGTACTTATTGGGTTGTTAATACTTTGTCTCTAGATGTTTCAGTGAAAATTTAGTTCATTTACTAGACCTATGTACCTAGAAAAATCAGTTATGCATGGTTTCTGTAATGTTTGTACCTGAAGTAATGAATGAAATTAATTTTAGATATTTTTTTTTGTTTCCATTGATTGTTTACTTATTTTTCTATAAAACTTTGAGAACTGAAGTTGAAATTTTTATATAATTGATAGAAATTTATTGAAATAGTCTGTGATGATTGAAAGTGCAAAAAGTATACAAAAGCTAGAAAATCTACAAAATTATAATATTTTTAAAAAATCGGAAGAACTTTAATTTTTTGATTGAAAAATTTTTTACAAGAGCATTTCTAGAGTTTACAAATGATAAAAATTCAAGTCCTTCGTGTAATTTATTATATGAAGAGAATATTGAAGTTTGGCTAAAGTCCGAATTTTTTAAATAATTCGAAATACTTAAATTTCACATTTATTTAGAATCATATAATTTTCAAGTGATGTGAACATTTATGAATTCTGAGTTAATTATTCAACGTTTATTAATTGTTGATCATTGAGAGTCGTATGATCAGTAAATTCATCTGTAAATCATTCATTTTTAGTAGTTTTTGATAAATAATTCATCTTGTAAAATCAGCAACTTATCGCTGGATATGAAATTGTCTACAGTGTTAATTTCATCAATAATCTTCAAATATGTTAATTCGAGTTTTTCCCTTTTTTTTTCGAAACATACAGAATGTGCGCATTTCTAAGAATTGTATATCAATATTGAACTTTGGAATTTCAAGATATATTGAAAGGTAGATAAATTTTAAATGAACTCGAGGATTCAAAGTGTCTAAATTCTGTATATCCTCAAATATCAAAAACCATTGAAGGCAAAAATGACTAATCCAAATTATCTTTATCATTTGAATCGTTATTTCTGAAAAATTATCTAAATAGTCAAATTTTCAACGTATCGTAGATGATGTTTAAAAAAATTTATGTATTTTATGTAATTTTATGTCTTTTCAGTTGAAAATTTTATTTTTGCAATAACTTCAGGTCTATTTCTACATTTTTCGAAATTTTTTGTTACTAACAAAATAAATGCTGATATCTTCAGTTTTTTGACTTTTTTTTTCAAAGAAAGAAAACATCATAATTCACAATTTTTATTGAATTTAGATGATTGAATAAAGTGGTAAAAATTTTTTTTGGTAAAATTTTTGAATTCAAATCTATTATTTTGGAAGTTATTTTAGAATCAGGGAATTGAACGAAATCGGGAAATACTTGAAAGTTTACATTTAATTAAATGAAGAAATAAATTTAGGCCTAGAAGTCGTATTAAGCCAAGAAAAATTTCCTCTTTTTTTTGGAGCACTGAGAAATGCTCAATAATAGGTTACTCTATACTGATGAATCTTATTTGTTTTGTTTTGCTTTGTTTATTAATTTTTTTTTTCATTTTATGACATCTGGAGTGAGCAGATCATAAAATTTATAAATCTCACAAATTTTAGTTAGTACCTCTGCTTTGCATTTAATTGGCATAAAGTGTTTTATTTTTAAACATTATCATGTAAAGCATATTGCGATGATATTCTACTGAAATTACTAACGTATTATACTAAAACTCCTGATGTTCGATCGCACCACTTTCTTTCCCCACTGTACTAATTATTCAAATTACTTTTCTGCATTAATTTTAATAAATTGACTATAGTTAGCAAAATTTTGATATTTGTTTATTTCATCTGCAAAGTTGAATGGTTTAATTTAAGTTGATCATTTATGGTTATTTTTGAGTACGCTAATCTGAGAAATTGAGTTTTGGAAATTAGTTATTATTATTTCAAGTGTTTTTTGAGTCAATGAGAGCTTTTGAGATTGAGAATAGTAAATCTAAGTAAAAATATTTAGGTATAGTGCTTTAAACGTCTGACGAAATATGAAGATTTTTGAAAATATGTTAAAAACTTGTTCGTTTTCCATATCTTATGGTCTTAAGACTCAATTTTTAAGTTACCTTCAAACCGAAAATGTCTATTAATATTTCGAAATAAAATTTTTCATTCAAAACGTTGTACATTTTGTTTTTATGGCCAGTTAACGTTCATATTATTCAATTACAAATTTTTTTATTTCTCAAGAGAATTTTAGTTATATAATACATAATTTAAAAAAATCAAATATATTATTTTAATAACCCAATGTCGGTTGCAGCCCGAAAGTATTAATACCTAAAGACTAATTCAATTTTGCACATGAAAATTTTCAATTTTCAGTCTTAAATAGATCTTCCTTGATATTTTAATTCTCTAGTATTTTTTGAATAACTACAATATTACAAACATTTTAGTGAAATAAAATGACTAATTTTACTAAAAAATATGGAAAAATTCCAAACATCAATTGACAACTTTAGAGAATCGAAGGATTCCATTATTTTTATGTTAAACCACTTGTCATTAGAAAGTGATAACTTTAAATTTCACGAAAAAAAAAAAAAGAATTATCACTTTTTTCGCTCACTCTAGTAGATACATAGTAGGTTATAGATCCTTGCAAGAGGATATTTTGTTTTAAAGAGAATGTTTCAAAAATAAACATAAATATATCCAGATTTTTAGGCGTTAAATGGAAACTGAAAGTGATTAAACGAGGCTTGAGTATTTGCATAGTATGCAAATACTTATAAATATCAATTATCACTTATTGATAAAAAAAAAAAAAAAAAAAAAAACAAGGATGTTTGGGAAGCATTACAAAATTGTCCTTTAAAGGTGTTAAAAGAGGTGTTTATTAATTATTTTTACAAGGAATCTGAGTTATGCGCACAAGTCATGACAGCAACCGATGGGATTCGCATTCCTGCTGTGCAAGCTCATCAACTGGGAGTGAACAGAGCCCAGGATGATGCTATGATTGGCACATACGTTTTACAGCGACCTGCAGATGCAGACCTTAATGCCCAATCTTCGGCCTTCGCAAAACAAAGTCAAAGGACTTGGGCACTTTCAGATGAAGCCATCATCGACAACGTAAGACATCAAACAACTACCATTTTTGAATTTCTTTATTCACAAACATTTTTCTGAAATAATTTGTAAAAAATTTGAAAACTTGGATTTAGCAATGAGTGAAAGAAAAATTAGGTATGGGAAGAGAAATAACTGAAATTTAAAAATACTTTAATATACTGTGGAAATATTTTCATACTCAGAAATAGGCAGATTTAGAGAATGCCACACAAAAAAAGTTGTAAATTTAAGATTTTTTTCCACTTAGATTATAAAATGAACAGAATACTGAATTTCGAATCTCTAGGTCAAAAAGTATAATTTTCAATTTTTCTTTCATTGCAAATTTTGGATTCGACAAAATGTGAACTTTAAAATTTTGGCATTAGAAGTATCTAAATTCTTCGTTTTTCTGGAATCTTGAATTTATAATTTTGAATTTGAAATTTCAAACATTAGTAGAGTGCAGCGAATATAATTTGTATATAATAATGGAGGATTTCTAGTGATCGACTCTTCTAACTCTATTATTCTGCAGATTTCGGAAATGCCAGTCATTAAAATTTTTGTAAAATCTAGAAACTTGGAATTCACAAAATGAAATAATGTACATTCTATCTTTATTGCGAATTTCGAATGTAATAGTATTGAAATTATTGACTTTGAGAGTTATTTAAATATTTAAGATTTGTAAAGTTCAAGAATTTTAGTATGGTTTTTGGAATTAATTCAATTTTTCATGAAACTTTATAAAAATTTTGTATCACTATCTACAAAATTATTATAATTTTATATATTGTCACTGATCTTTAAAAACACTGGATCGGCAATGGCCCCCCACTCTTCATCTCGCGGCGGATTTGAACGCCACCATTATTCCTGGTCGATGGCCGAGCATGCGCAGTAGGTCCGATTCTTACGCGGTAAAAATTTGAATGGGTGAATGATAATTCAGGGGGAAAAATGTTGTAATAAAGTGATTTTCAATGTTTTTCGCGCAAATTAGACTAGGGAAGTTAAATTACTCTGCTGCTGTGAAAAATAAACCGGTAAGATGAAGGTTTGACATTTTATATCAAATTAGTTTTCTAAATAGCGAATAAAATAATAGAATAAGTAATATGATTGCACTGTTAAAATTTTATATATTTCATTTGGAGAGTGAAGTACGCGAGAATTAAACATAAAAATTTATGATAAACTAAATGTTTTTCAGTAAAGTTAATTTTATAAATTGGTGGACAGGACATTATTGAAAAGTCAGTACATGTATTTTTTTTATCGTTTGCGATCAGTATACCAGTTGATTCATTATTTCAGTTCAACTTATCTTAAGATTGAGTTATATGCTGTGATTCGAGAGTATTTTGTAAACATTGTAAACAATTTGTAAACATTGCACGCTAGTATGCGTGCACATGTACACCAATTGTCGTATTGGTAGTAACTCAGTGCGCATGCTCGGCCGCGGGCCATCAAATATGTCGACCATCAATTTTTTACCCCCACTTTTTAACCTTTACCGATCCAGTGTTTTTTAGTGATCAGTGTATATTGCTGTCAAAAACGTTTTGCCAGCAATGCGACAATTAATGCGAAAATTCAAATTACTTATTTAGTTCTTTGAAAAGAAATAATGTTAAACATTTAGATTGAAAGAATCCAAATTCATAACTGTCTTTTTTGTCAACGAGTAATCACTATTTTGATTTCTGACCAAAAGACTTTACAATGACAAAAAAAGATTGGAAATAAAATTCTCTTAAATCGATTAATAAATCAAAAACTCTTTAGAGCCATGATTATGAACGTAAATTAATATTGAACTTTGATTTAGCGAGTCCATCACTTGATGAATAAGCAAATTATATGATAATCGATTTTGTTATAATTTATAATTCCATATCATGTAACATGATCAATTTTTTGCCTGTGCATAATGGTTGCATGCGCCGAAGAAATTTTTAAGCTGTAAAAGTTAAAAATAAATGAAGTTTTCAAAGTAATATTGAATGTCACAAGAGTAATTATTTCCATACATCTTAATAAAATTAAAAACAAGAATTTACTAATTTCAAAGCTGAAAAAAATTAGTAAAAATTATTGATTGGATAAAAATTGCATTAACTTGAGTAAAATTATTATTTTCATTAGTTCAGAAATAAAATAACTTGCCAATAATATTATGATGCTTGTTGTACAGTATAAGGTCATTTCTTCATTAAAAAAATATTCTAAAATTTAAAAATAAAATTTTTGAGAGCAAGGACAGTAAAATGAACTTAAAGAATAATGGCAAGTAATGTTTTTCAATTCAAAGAATTGCCATAAGATTTAACAAAAGCTTTTCTATCATTTATAAAACTTTCAAATTGAAATTTTATAACAAATTAAATGGAATTGATACACATTAGTAGAAGTATTCGCATCATCATTGATTTTGAAAGATATGTGAATCTGAATGAGTATTGATGTTTTGTTACAGAATCAAGAAAAGTGGAAGTACCCAATAAATAAAATGAACATGCCACAGCAAAGTCAACCACAACAACTTGGTTTACAAGCTGTAAATAATGTACATTTACCTTATGAGATACATCCTATGCAACTTAAGGTAATTGCATGGTTCTTTAAAAGTACAAAGCAAACTAGAATTGATTTTCCATTATAGTGGAGCTAGGTAGAGCGTCGTTAACTTCGTGGCAATGAAGTATTTTGAAACCAAATTGAAACCCTGCTAGAAATGCATCAAATGTATAGACTTTCAAGAACAGACATTTAACGTATCATAATTTACATTTAACTCTCGGAAAATATAAGCCATTGCTCTGAATTCATTTTCAATCATTGAAATTTATCTAAAATCTCAATGTTCGTTCCCCTTTTGATTTTATAACAATTTTTAGCTGAGATTTTCGGTTTTTTTATTCCGGAATAAGTTAAAATATTGTGAACAATTTTGTCATCTCACACATTTAATCGTTCTCAACATGAGCTTTTTCAGCGTTTTAGAAAAAACTCATGTGTAATTATTTTTACTTGACGCGAGCATGGAAAATGGCGGCTTTCGTAACCTACAGACCATCACGAAAGTGCTCTCATGCAGCCCACAAACAGCTGACAGTCACGAAAGTAAACAAGCACAGGGCAAATCTACTTTCGTGCTCCCAGCTGTTCGTGGGCTCATGGGCACTTTCGCGGGTCTATAGGCTACTCAAGCCGCTAAAATTCCATGCTCTCATCGAGTGAAAAACGGTACGCGCCAGGGGATGGACCTCGTGATGCAAACTCGGGCTAATTGTAGCAGCACTCGTCTGCAATCACTCGGTTTCGTCCCCTGGTACGTAATGTACTATTTATCATGTCAATAGCATAACTCAGATTTATATTCTACTGCCATACATTTCTTTATTCCAAAATTCATAAGAATTTCATCTTTACGATTTTGAGTTCTAAAATTTCATTGTTTGCATTTTTTGTCGTCACTTTGAAAAACGTATAGTTCTTTGTAAAATTATACAAGATTATTATTTTTGAGATGAGATGTTTCAATTTTAGGTGTATGAAGTGTATATACAAAACTTGTATAATTCTTTTTAGAAATCATGTACTTAATCCAGTGCCGTAGCAATTATGTTCTGTGTAGGGGGGGCAAAAATTGTAGGATGCTAACATGTTGACCTTTTTTTTTAGAGATCGAAACAATTTTTCGCAAAAAAACACCACCAGTTCAAAAAGATGAATCACGTTATCACAAAAAACTGCACGTCACACACTAAAAACTGTAGCCCCCCGCCCCTGGGCTGCTACGGCACTGACTTAATCAGTGAAAAATTATTATTCTCAGGCTTGAGTGTATTTTGGGAATAATTTCTCACAATATTCATTTAAATATTGAAAACCGAATTTCTCAAAATTAAATTTTGTGAATATGAAGTTCTAAAGAAGTAAAATTAAGATATTTATGGAATCAACAATTTTTTTTTTTTACGTGTTTATAATTTACATCTTTTCAAATTCAAGTTTTTACATTTTTTACTTGTATAATCACCCACAAAAGATATATTAATATCATGATTTAATATATGGTACCTATGAATGTAGAGTAATAACTATATTGAGAAACATTTCATTTCAAAAAATATCAGGAATACATTTGTTAACATACCATGTTGCAATTCTTTTGTAGGTTAAATTTTGTTTTTATTGCTTATTTTTTAATAAGAGGTTAGCGAAAGTATGCCACAATGTACGTAATTTTTAATGCTGTGATGCTTTGAAAAATCAACCACACGTTTTCCAACATTGTAAGAGTATGAGTCAAAAAAAGTTCGTTTTTTACACAATAGTGAACTTATATTACTAGTTAATTTTTTCCCTCAATGAAATATATTTAAATGTATTTACTACTATTTTGTGTTTCATGCAAAAGTTTAGTTTTTATCAAATAACTAGATTTGGCGTTAGGGGCTGTCCACATATTACCTCATCACTCTTAGGGGGGGGGGAGGGGGTGTTAAGTTTGATAACGGATAATGACGTAGGGGGGTGTGAGGGTTCCAAAGATGATGACGTAATCGTTAAAAAAAATATTTTTTCATAAAGTTTGAGAAATTTTACAAACTTAGCACGCGTTTTTTTAAATGTCGCTCTGATTTTCTTGAAATCTGGCGCTGAATTCACATGAAATGAATTTTGCTTCTCAATATTATTCATGAGCTGTTTAAACTACAAGTTTTATTTGTTGACAAAACATTATGTCTTTTTCGACTTCTTTAAAGCCTTTTTACAATATAACTTCTCAGAAAATAATCTTAAGATTATGATCATATTTTGTTCATTTGATGAATGAATTGTTTTGTTTACTTTTTTCATTGAAAATTTTGACGAGAGTTATTTTTACAATATTTTGAGAAAAAAATCTTCAAACGAACAGTAAAGTACAAATGTATAGGGGAAGTGGGGGTTCATCACCTCAATTGCCATACTCAAAGAACGGTTCTACCAATATCAGCCTGTCATTTTCAATAAGGTTCAGCTTTATGTCAGTTTTATTTACTTGCATACACGCGAAATTTTCTTTTCGATGCTAACTCTTTATCGATTTCCGAAATTTTTTTCTTGCATTTCTAGAAATTAGACTAAAATGCATAAAATTAGTCTTTTTTAAAAGTATTATATAAATATAAATACAAATATACATAAAATTATTTTATGTGATGACATCAACACAAGGGGGGGGGGGTCTGCGGAATGATGACGGTTGATGACATGGGGAGGGAGGGGGTCGAAAATGGGTAACAAATTGATGACGTAATATGTGGACAGCCCCTTATTGCATTAATTGGTATATCACAAGTCTCGATTTTATGAGGATTTATAAAATATTTGGGAAAGAGAATTTCGGGATCAACTTATTTTATTGCAGTCATAAAATTGCATGAATGTTAAAAACCACGTGGTACAGCAATAATTGCTTGCATAATTTTTTTTCTTCGGCATTTGAATCGTAATTATCAAATCAATGGCTATCAAGGTAATGTTCTATGTGACTATTGTAAAATTTATCGAAAAGTGTTATTTTTTCTAGTTAAAATATTTTATTCATTTTTACTTTGTGGTAAAAAAATATTGACTATATTTATATATAATAGTAGTATAACAATGATAAGAAATAATAAGTGCAAGAATAAAAAAGAACTGGAGAAAAGATTTTCTGCAAAAATTAAATTTTTGGACCAAGATTTATTGAAAATAGTATATTATGCTCCAAGTTAAAGAAGTGACATATTTTTCGAGTTTAATGATAGCTATCCTGAAAGAACGAGAGAATTGGAAATTTAGATTTCTAATGTGTATATCATGCTCTATCAATTTTTAAAAAAATAATTTCTGCCATGTTTTGCATGTGAGAAATCAGTTATTTTTCACAAGTGATAAAAAAAACATAATTTTTTCACAGAAACTAAGTGAAAAAAGAATCTCAGAAGTTACAAGACTTGAAACATAATGTTCGTTTTTCTAAAGAGAAAAAATCGGTCATTTTTTACACGCAAAACATCAGTAAAACTTAAAGTTTTTCAAGATTGTTAGCTAATTTTTTTTTTCTTTTTTTATCAGAGTAATACGCCTGGTGCAGAACACTTGGTTTACCTAAACAATCAAATGACGCAGCAACACCAGGTTGCTCTATATCATCACCAGCAACAGCAGCAACAACAACAGCAACAACAACAACAATTTCGCAATGGACAGGTATGTTACTGCAATTAATATTGTTGTACTTCAGGCTGTACAAGACAATGAGTCAACAAGGGGGAAGGGTGGGAGAGATTCCCCCCTGGAGGCGGTGACGGCTACCACGGGAGAACGTTGGTAGAAGGAGGCAAATTGTATAAAAAACGTAATACATTTTAAATTATTATTTTATTATGGAAATAATGTGATTACACTGGATGAGAGATTACCTAGGCAAGGTCTCGCCTATACTTAACTTAACTTAATTTCGATAACGGGAAAAACAGATATGAGCGCCACCTTGTAGTCCACAGCGTGAACCACTTCCGCGCACGCGTCGTGTGGACGCGTTGGCGCGGGATATTCAAAGAGGAAATTAATGTGCGGGGTTCTCCGACGAATAACAATATAAAAAATGTGTGCATCAAAATTTCCTTTTGCGTTTTATCTTTTCAAAGCATAAAAAACAATGCAATAGAGATATACGGTATTAAGCCCTGTGTTTAACAGTTAGAGTTAAAATACTGTATTAAAAAATGACAGTAGTCATGAGTCAAGTAGATAAATGCACAAAAGTAAAAAATGCTCATAATTTGTGTGAAGCTTGTCAAATTCATGACTGGAATGAAAACACAATTTTTTAACGTGAACGCATTAATTCAACATTTATTGAAAAACGTTGTACTCTAATTGCATAATCTACTATTAGAAAATGAAAATTTTCAGAGTCCTAAACTATTGATATTCCCGAACGTTCTATCGAACGACTAGATTAAAACATCGTACGAAAAAAATTTCATTCATAATTTATGAATATTTTTGTCGTTTTTTCACCAAAAACTGCAATCTATTTGAGATAAGCATCTAAAAGAATTGTTGGCAAATAGCTTTTTGAAATCAATCTCATTAAAAATATGTCTTTTATCGTACTATTGTTAAATTAATTCGTATTATTATGTACTATTAAACGCCCAGTGAAGAAAATGATTTAAAACTTATTACACTCTAATTAAATGCCACTTCTGGCTACGTACATGTGAAAGAACCTCGAACAAAAAACATTCAAGTAATATTTAGTAATATTTTAAAGCTGCAGCCAATTTTGTGAAGAAAAAAAAAACGATTTTCCGAATTTTTCCACTTAAAAAAATAGTAAAGAAGAGTCCATTTGCACGAACATTTCCGATGTTTACACTACTCATTCTCCAGTTAAAGAAAAATTGCGTAACCATTAAACGTAAAAATTTCGAGAGGGGGACAAATTTCGCGATTATTTGATCAACAAACCACCAGAGCCTGGACATGTGGAAATCGGTGCCAAGGCCGAAATTCATGCGTTTTGAAGCCATTTTCAAATCTTAAACTGCAACCTTTCTCAGAAGACAGTGTCTAAGCAACGCATTGTTTTCTGAACATTATCCTTTCCACAAGTCTTGGTCACGATTATTACGTATAATATTTCTTACTGCTGATTGGCGATGCAAATATTAAGCCATCCTTTGTTGTTTATTTATTTAAATAAGTTTCTTGGTCATTTTCGACGCGTTTTTTTTTATGGGGCCATCATTTTTACAAGGGGATAATTTCAATCTGAAATGTCTGGGTTGAATAAGCTTTATATTTCTATGGTCGGAATCATATTGAATCGTGAAATTTCGACTGTTTTATGGCAATAATATTTGTGTCGTCACATTCATTTGGCGACAACTAATGATTGTAAATAAAACTTTTCGATCAACTTATTCATCGATCGCGCTGTTAATTTTAAGTTGCGGGCAAAGAAAAAATTGTTCCAAGCTGAGAAACGAACCCGGAACCTCTTGATTACATGTCGAGTGCTCTATCAATTGAGCCATTTGATCACTTGACTAATTTTTGTTAACACAAAACGGCTCATTAATCAATGCTGTGACCTACATATCACGAATTTTAGTGTTTTCAACAACAACAAAAATTAAATAACTTGGTAGTCGGTGCCTCTACAGAAGATAATTATTTATAGTTTGTTAGTAATTCATGAAAAAAGATGAAAAAATGTAATTAAAAAAAGTTTCGAATTCTAATCCCGGCTTGGTATGATATTTTCTCACACAAAACGTAACATAAACTTAGAGGTACATATGTCAAGGTATCTTAGAGGTAGATGAAAAAGCTAATTCCTGTACCTATATTTCAAAGATAAACATCATCGATAAATATTGACTTTTGTATAGAGTGAGTGAACTAAATTTGCTTTATTTTCATCGAAGACAAACTTAATTCATAATTGTATATACATATTACACTGTGTTAAATACTATACGGGGATAAGATTTGATATGCGCTTCAACGCAGTACTTGCACTTGGGCAATTTTCTATAGATTTTCCTTAAATTTTCAGAATTTGATCTTGATACTGTACTTAATCCATGGTAAACATTTTATTGTTGCTACAGATTTTTGAGATAATATTTTTTGAAAGAACTATGTATATGGGGCATCGTGCATTTCCGCTCAAATTTCAAAAACTTTTCTATATTTAATTTTGAAATAGTTGCTGAAAATTACTTTTATTATTAAAATTAACCTCGAAAATTCTCGACAAGGGTTACCGAGCTATTTTTTGAGAAATTCACGAAAAAAATATACAACTGTCACTTTTCAACGGACCGTGCAAGTAAGGAGGTACGCTTGGCAACGCTGCATTTTGAAAGACGCAATGATAATATTTAAGACATATTTATATCATTTGAAAATGTAAAATAAATCACAAAAAACACTACATGTGTGAAGTACGGCTACGGCTGCTCATGTAAACATGTTTACGTATTTACGTACGCTGAGCGGGATATAAAAAAAAAACAGTTGCAATGTTGCCAAGTGTACGAACAAAAATTGCGGAACAGAATGAAGTTGGCCACACAAGACTCCGCGACTAACTTTAATTTCTTTCAAGCGCAAGAACTACCTTAAGCATAAATGAATTGGACTGATTTAAATTTCAAAAAACTACTTTTTTCAAAGCTGCACTTTTTGCATTTTTACATCTTCATGAGCTACATTTCAAAAGTCAAAGTGCGTAGTTTCAGATGAAAATAGTGAAAACTTACTTAATTATGATTTTTTGTGTTAAAAAAGTCATCCTTCACTCTTTTGTTATTACAATTAACTCCTTAATCGAGTAAATCTTATGCTAGCCCTTAAAGGATAGTTGAAGAGTATAGGAGAATTTTTTTAGATTAAAATAATGGATACTCTCTTCGCAGGATAACATTTTTCTAGCCGGGGTCATCCACGACCCCACATGGTGCTTCGTGAAATTAATAAATAGGATGGTACTTCAAGGGTTCAAATAATAATGATCATATCAATCGCATGATAATATTAATATTCGTCGATATATTACAATAATTAGCAAAATTGATCATATATTATTAGTCAGTTATATAAATATTTATATGTTCGAAAAATGTAGTATAAATTTATTATACAGGGTGATCCAAGATGACCTGGACACGCGAGGAATATTTTTTCCTTATGAACTCATGAGACAATTTTTCCTTTGCCGTTTTCCACAAAACTCGAAATTGAAAAACTTATTGAAGCCTAAAGTTTGAAAAATAAATGCGCTCTCGACAAGTGGTGGTTGACTTGACGAACGAAACTTGAGCCAAATTTTCTTCATATTTTTTTGAGTCGAAAAGTCCATGGCCACTTTTCAGACAACTGAAAATCAAAAAAGATATTCGAGCCTCAAAACCTAAGAAAACTGATGGGTTGACACTTGTGCCCCGAATATCTTTTTTGATTTTGAGTTTTGTGGAAAGCGGCAAAGGACTTTTCAACTTGGAAAAATACGAAAAAATTTGCGCAAAGTCTGGTTCGTAAAGTCAACCACCACTTGTCAAGAGAGTGTATTCATTGTTTAAACTGAAGGCTTGAATAATTTTTTTAATTTCAAGTTTTTTCAAAAATGGCGAAGGAAAGATGATGTTATAATTTTATGAGGTATCTTTTCTTTCCGGATGTCCAGCTCATCTTGGATCACCCTGTCTAATAACAATTCTCGGATGTATATATAACTTATCAATATTATTGGTAACATTAATTATCCAAGTTTAATTTTTAATGCTAAAGCCGAATTGGACCAATCCTGACCGATTTTATCTTTTGGATAAAAATTTCTTCGAATGACCGTCGTGCAAATGATGTTCAAATCAAGCGTAAATTTGCCAATAGGTTCGCCTTATTATTTTTCGGTATAAAAATGCTAATACAGCGTTGCCGCGGAAATGGAAAAACTCGGGCTATCTCGATCGTTTGTTGCCTTCCAGCGCGTTGTTTTATATGCATGTACACTACATGCGAAAGCAAAGCGGCGAGGGCGCAGTGTCGTCGTCCCTCGGCGATCATTCACTCGACTCGCGAATGCTCGCGAACTCGCAGCAATTCGCAGCCGCGGCTGCTGCTGCTGCTGCTTGCGCACACATGGACCAGGCATGTCAAGAACCCAGTCCCACCGACGATTGGCCAGCACGACGGAAAAGCCCGCGACCCCATTGGCCCCGTCCGGAAAAACACGAGTTGCCCGAACCGGCCGGCACGCCGCGCCACCGTCGCGCGTCGTTCTTTGTTCCGCCGCTGCTATTTACCAGTTCCGATTCAGCAGCAGCGGCCGGCTGTGCGAGAAAGAAATCCTCTCTCTTCACCTACCCACGTCCACGGCCTCCCTTTGCTCTTACTGCGCTCGTTCCACTTCCGAAACGAGGATTACCGTACATTTCTTACTTATCAAACTCGTCAAGTCCCGCCGGGAGTGAAATGGAAACGCGACAATCCTCCCGGGGTGGTGCATTAAATATAAGTTGACCGAGGAAAACACGGCGTTACGGGGATAGATACGAGCGTGTGTTTGTGCTTCGTGGCTGCGAAAGAACGAGGCAAAATAATAAGGGATAAGAGAATCGCTGTCGCGAACGGAAAGGAGTTTGACACTCGGCGTAACTAACGTGCTCTCCTCCCCCGCCTCACCTCTCCCCTCCCCGCCCCGCCCCGCCCCCGATCTCATACGAACGAGTAGTGTTACAATAATAACGCGGCGCGGCGAAAACGAAAATATTGCAGTGGCGGATAAGGCGAAAGCGCGACGGCGGCGGTGGTCGAGGAGGAGCGCGGGGGGGAATAAGATCGGGCACGGGGAGTGTGGGCGGCGGCGACGGTGGCGGAGGAGGTGAAGAAGGGGAAAAAGAAGAGGGGGTGGAGCAGGAAAAGGAGGAAGAAGAGGAGGAAAAGGAGGAAGTGACGGGAGGAGCGGGTTTGGCGTTTAGCGAGGCCCGGCGACGGAGACGACGACGATCACGGGCGACGTCGTGAACGAGGACGACGGCGGCGACGACGACGACGGGGGCGCGTGGCAACGGCGGCGGTATTTACGCCGCGCCCGGTGCGCGCAGCGCCGCGACGGCCGTGAATTATACAGTGGGGACGAAGGGGGAGGGGGGGGAGCTGCTGGATACGTTGGAGAGTTTCGGCGTGGGGTACGGCCATCAGGGCGCGGGCACGGGCAGCGCCGCCACCACAGGCTGCTGGATGAAGCCGCCCGGGGACCTCTTTCTCTATTGCGACATGAAGGACCTGGCAGGGGACATGGTACATACCTAGTAGTAGTACCCTCATTACTGCGTACATGCACAGCTTGTTCATGCAGTTTGTTGCTGCCAACTTGTACTTCGAAGACGACTGTTCGAAACGCGGGTTTAGTATGCGGAGCTGACGTCGAGTCGAACAATGGGCACGTCTCTCCCATGACCCCTGGGGCCTTATTTCAGGTCCCCTTGATCGAGGGGATGGCGAATATGGCTTCCCCCCCCTCCCCCTCCCCCCTTTTTTCCAGAACATTATCTAGTCATACTTGCAAGACTTTTGCAGAACAAACACCCTTTCACCAATGGGGTTGGTGACTGATGTTGATGCTGACGTTTGGTTCCACATTATGTACATATACAAGATATTTCGATTTGCAGTCTTTCTCAGCTTGAATAAGTCGAAAATTAAGATATTTCATATCCTAGGAGAAAGAATTCAAGAGTGTCGTTTCAGTCTCCTAGAGTATCATTGAGTCTCCGAGAGTAAAGTAATTTTTTTTTACGAATCTCCAAAAGTTTCCTGCAGTCGCCCTTGATCTACGATTTTAATACTCTATTTCTTGAAAGCAACAACAAGAGTATTTTGAGTATTCCATTTTGCCAAACAAAATACTCATTTGGAGACTGTCGGAGGCTCGAGTATTCTGTTTAGCCAAACGGAAATACTCTTCATGATCAATTTGGAGACTCAAAATACTATTGAGACTAAAGGATACTCTGATTTTTATACCGGTAGATAGTTGACTGCTAGAAGAGTCATTTTCAAGGAATCGACTATTGTTTCTTGTCAGATTTTATTTTCTCACTATTTTGTGGATCTATTTCAACTTTAATTTTTTGTGGAGTTTTCAGCAGACTCTTGGTAATTTTTCTACAGACCTTTTATTGCAAAATTCACAAGCCAGCAAAAATGCTCTTGGAAATTGATCAAATATCATTAGAAGTTACTGAATCAGATCACCAAAAATAAGTGTAGAGTTTTTCATTTGCTCGGCATAGTCTCAAAAAAATTGGTAATTCCGAGAAGTAAATCAGTTCAAGTTGACTGCAGTACACTGCAAATACCTACGAATAGTAGAAATTAAAATTTCCAAATTTATTTAATTGTCAAAATATCATAAAGTTAATGTGTTGAAATTAACTGCTTTATAATAAAAATCAGGGGCAACCATCAATTTATAGGGCCCCTTCTTGTTTTTCAAATAAAATATGAACTCATAACTTGTTCAAAACTTTCATTTTTAATACGTTACAATAATAATTAAATTACTAAATTCATTTCAGAAATGTAATTTTCTAAAAATTTTATTTAAAATGGATTTATGAGATCAAGTAATAAAAATTACATTAGTTGAGAAAATCGCTAAGTTTGATTGAGGAATAAATTTTAAATTTATTTATTTATTTATTATTTTTTAGCATTATTATTATTATTTTTTTTTTTGATACATTCAATTATTTAATCTTTTCAATCCAAAAAAATGTATGATTAAAGTATCATCTCAAAGTTTACTACCTTCAGTTAATTTCGGCGGATTCGTCAATTGTATCATCAAAATCTATTTCCATAAGTACATCTAATTCTATACAAAGTATATTCAACATATTTGACTCTCCAGTAAGTTTCAAAGGCTTGTTTGCTTTTTGTTTTTTTTTATCTTTTATTTTGCCGTTTAATCTATTTATTAACTATTTGTGTTCTTTTTTCGTTTAGTTATTGTTCAAATTTTTAGTAATTTTCGGTTTTCATGTTTTTTTTTTTTTTTTTTTTTTTTTTTTTTTTTTACGCGAGGGCCACTTTCAAAAAGGGGATCAGGCAATTGCCTATTATGCCTTATGGTTAATTTGTTCCTGGTAAAAATTTCTGTTACTTATTCGGTTCAAATTATTTATTCGAGGTAGAAATGTCAACAAATCAATATGGCGAAGGTAACTATTCAATAGTTGAAATTTAGACAAATAAAGTAGATGAAATCGCCAATTTCGAATTGGATATTGTGACACATAAATCCATAAAAATTGACTTTTCACTAGCAAAATTTTCAACTAATGTATTAATTGAAATTGACTCTTTTATAGTGAGAATTTGAACCAATACATCTCTTAAAATTGATTGATTAGTCGCCAAAATATCCACTAATTCGATCAATCAATATTGACCATTTACTATTGCGGAAATGTCGGTTATTTCAAAGTCAATATTTCCATACATGGATTCATCAAAATCAACTATTAAATAGTGAAAATTTCATTAAAATAAATCACTCAAAATCGACTTTTTCATGTGAAAGACTCAACCCACTTTATTTATTTACGATCAATTATCAACTAATTTGATATGTCAATATTGACTATGCGCTTATGTCAAAATTTGACTCATCCAAAAAATTGAATTTGGCTATTTGTTAGTAATGTCTTTTTCGCTAGATGAATTAGTCAAATGCGGCTAGCCCAAACTGAGAAAGAGAATTTCATTAAAATTGTGGAGTTCATGAAGTTCCAAACATTCATGAAATGCATAAACGAAGACCATGAAAAATTGGTTCATCAGCTACATCTAAGATGCAAGTAAAAAATTAGCAAAGTTTGATAATATTCGTTCAATTTCAATAATTATTTATTACTATAACTATTGAAATTAATGGAAACATTTTTTTTAATTTATTCATTCTTCATCATTTGGAACTTCAGGTACATAAATTGTGCTGAGTTTGAAAAAAATTTTCATGTCTGAAAATCGCAATATTTGTGTGATTTTTGAGATCGATGATAGAGATGAGTTTACAATTAAATTTAAACTCTTCTCTGCGATTCTGGAAAAGTTTATTTTCGAAATTCACAACTTGTTTACGTTACTATCTTTTCTTATGAAGACAATTTGAAATTTGAATACGGAACTGAATCAAATTATGGGGGTTTTTTCTAAAATTCGGGTTCCATCGATCGAGAGGATGGCGAACAAAAACCTTTTTTTTTTTTTTTTTTTATTTTCTCTCTCAAAATTTGTAGAATGGTACATCCAAGACTTCTCTGCGGATTCGTAATATTTCAGAACAGCTTTTTGCGCAGCGTTGGCGCCTGATGCTAATGTAAACATTCGCGCCCACGCCCCCCCCCCCCCCTCCTTTCCCCCGTAACCGATGCATCGTTCCAAGGCTGAAAAGCACAAAATACAGGACGTTTGGATTTGTTGAGCTCATGATAACTTGAATTTTGAAAAATTGTCATGTTAGGAAATATCAATATTTGCAAGGTTTCTAATTTTGAAGTTTTTTCCTAGAATTTATTACCCCTTTGGTATTTTTTTGAATTGTTGATATGGATAAGTTGAAAATTTAATTTTTTTTTCAAATTCTGGTTAGATTTTTTTTGACATTCATGCAATTTTTTCCCAGCATTCAGAAATTTTATACTTTTTATTTTGAAATTCTCAAAATCTAAAAGTTTTGTAAGGGTTTCGGTATTTGTTTACATGTATTCAAGTTTTTGAAATTTATTTCATTCGTTTATGGATTATAAAAGTGCCATATCATATTCTAGCTGGTTAAAAAAAGTTTTTTTTTTTGTTCTAAATAAACATTTCATGCGTTACAAAATGTAATAAGTTTCTAATTTTTTTACAATTTCAAAAATAGCCAGATTCTAAATTCGATAATTCCTACACGCAAATTCTTGATTTTATTCAAAATTTTCAAGTTTCCAGGAAGTTTTAACATTTTTGCAATGCAAGCAGTGAAAAATCTTTGAATAAACAATTGCACAACGTTAATATAATGTCGAACAAGTTTTACAATATTTAGTCATTTATTAGGGGACAGAATTTTCAAGCCAGAAAGTTCATGCCTTTTCGAAATGTCCAATTTACGATATCGCCTCATACAACATCTTGCATTCATATAATTTTATAAATTTAATAATATTAAGTCGATAAAAATGATATGGAAACAACTTGTCGAATACACATTATTACATTGAAAAACCAAATGACACTCAGTCTTTTGTTTGCCTTGGAAAAATTGAAAAGAATTTGTTCTCATGTTATAATATTTTCAAAGTACGGTTGAATTGATAATATGCTCAATACTGACGGAATTACATTATGTATGTCTCTTTAACGCGGATGAAAATTTTTACTCTCTAAAATAGACATCCAAGATACGAGGTATTTGTTTACGTTCTTGGCATCGAGAATAGAAAGATATTATGGGTATAAGTGTTGGGGTCTGGAAGTTATAAATATATTACGCCCGATACCATTGATTTTCTTGCTTCGCCAACATTTTTACCCCTCGAATCTCTGACACACCTATTACAACAACAAATGAAAAATTTCGTTCTAGAAGTAGGGTGACATTTGATTGCTTTAGTTCATGAATCCCAAGATTCATCGATTCTCCAATTTAATGAATAAAATATCTTGCTTTTTATTTACCAATTACTTCAAACACCATATTCATTTATTTTATTTGGAAGCACTTTTTTAGTTCAGATATTATAAGTGCAAATACGTTTCCAACAACGGATTTTATACTTTGCAATAATAATTGAAACGTTTCAGTTTGAATTTTCATCATACAATAACTTTCATCATTCATTTAATTTGGAGGGGTTGTTTCAAAGAATAAATGCGTTTGCTGTATTATTGTGTCTCGTGAATTCATCACGCTCGCTGCTTGCATTTCGACGCATTTCAATATTCGATACTCCGAAGCCGTATTGAATTTTTGATTTGAAAGGTTTATTTAATCTAGTCTCTATTATATTCAAACAGAGATGTTTTATCCAAAGTTATCATAAACGAGAAACTAAACTAAAAGAATGTTCTAAAGATATGTGTTTTTTTCTTTCAATTTCTAAATGAAACAATTGCTCAACTTGCAGAACAAAAATATTCTCAAACAATAATGTGTTTGAATTTGAGAAATTTATATTATTAGGTAAATTACCTTTTCGTTGTTAATTCTAAGATTTTTTGTCAATGACCAAAAATCAACGTATTGATAAATAATTCTAATTAGTCAATCAATATTCCTCATACGATTTTGAGTCGAAAAGTCCTTTACCGCTTTTTAAAAAACTCAAAATTTGAAAAGTTATCAGAGCCTGAAATTTAAACAATAAACGCGCTCTCATGACAAGTGATTGTAGATTTCACCAACCAAACTTTTCACGAATTTTCTTTTTTTCGAATTTTCTCTTTTCACAAAACTCATAATCAAAAAGATATTCGAGCATAAAATCCAAGAAATCTGATCAGTTGAAACTCGTGACCCGAATATCTTTTTTAATTTTGAGCTTTGTCAAAAGTGGCAAAGGACTTTCCGACTCGGGAAATTATGAAGAAAATTTGGGAAAAGTTTTGTCCGTGAAGTCTACCCCCACTTGTCGTGACAGCGCATTTATTGTTTAAATTTCAGGCTTTAATAACTTTTTAAATTTTGAGTTTCTTAAAAAGTGGCAAAGGACTTATCGACTCAAAATTACGTAAGGAATATTAGGTTTCTGTTTGGCGCGGGGAGTTCGGTACGCCTTGTATAGGAGAGAAAACATTTCTGGCTGCTTTTAAACACTTTTTGATCGTGACAACAAACTTGATGCTCCATGAAAAAATATTTTCACAGTTCCCATCGTGATAAATAATAAAAAAATACATATATTTTTCATTTTCGCTTAATTTCAAACGTTTGGAACTTCAAGTACATCATGTTGTTTACTTTACTTGGGAGATTCTTCCTCATTATTGATTTTGCCCGATCGAACAGTTGCGTTATTATCATTATTCTTTCTTTTTTTTCTCTCTTCCCCCACCGAGGATAATGAGATATTAGGCAATAACAAAGACGCAACAGGAAAGTTTTTACTTTCTACTGGCGCAGTGCTCGTTGGGCATGACGTTTTGCATAGAACGCGGCGAGGATCCTGAAAGCTCGGTTATATTCAGGGACGCTGTGATTTCCACTTCTCGGCCATTTCACCTACCTGTCAAAACTCGCGGGTTTATCGAAATATTTCGTCGGTGTTGGGTAAATCGAGACAATGCCTTGCAGCACAATGTCTTTGCCCAGAAAAAGCTCCCGTTCACGTCACCTTTGACGCAAAAATGGATAAAGTGTACAAATATTTTGACGCAACTCGTGCAATTTTTTTCATTTTTCGATATGCTTGCATGTGCGATACATTTTTTGTATATTATGCTTAAACGTATCAAGGTGAAAATTGTTTTCATTACAATAAGATTTGAATAATGTTTTGGGACAACGAAGTTTTCGTCAAAAATGGATAGTACACTCACTGAACATATTTGTGGAGTGTTTTTGCAATCTTTTGGCTTAATTTCGAGGAAATAACAACATTTTTTAATGTTCGTAATTTTTGGAGTAAGCAATGTTCATGTTATTTCTTTGAAAATAAAAAAGTAAAATCGTATCTTTCATAGCGACGAACTGAATTCCAGGTACATATCTTCATCAAAAAATCATTGTGGATTTGTGGTGCCTATGATAATCACAGATGTACATGACTTTTAATTAATATATGTATACTAACTAGTAATATAGTTATTTTTTGATTTGAAAAAAAAAAAAAAAAAAAAAAAAAACAATAATCGGAATCAGTTGGCGCTAAAAGATTCTATTCGAATTTTTTGTAAAGCAATATGACGGAAATTTTCTAGTTTAAAAATTATGGTCATTTTAGAGCATCCAGATTGTTATAATTTCGAAAATCAGACAAAATATTGCAAAAATATTTCAAAAGTGTTCCTTGAAGAGGTGTACTATTATCAATATTATTATTTTTTTTTTTTTTTCTATGCTTCGACTATTAATTTTTCTTTATCAAAACACGGTCACAATAAATTGCCTGTGAAAATTATTTATTAAAGTGTTCGATTATTGATTATTGATGCGAATTATAAGTTGACGTCGCAGATTGTTAGATGACAATAAGTTATAATTATGATAAAAATGGTCAAACCCTTCATTTTTTTTAGTTTTTATGAAATTCTTGAGCAAAGTAAACTGGTAGTTTTCACGTTTTTAGTGTGAAAGGCAGTCAGGGCTAAAAAATTTTTTCAAATTAGAGATAACCGAAGGAATTGCTTTTTCGCGATCTTCTACATAGAAATTAAAATTTCATTCAGAATTTTTTAAGGGCCAAGTACTACTCTTTAAACACGATATTCTGATACTAGAAACTGTATAGTAGTTTTTTGATTGTTAAAAACAATTTCAAAACTTTTCTACGATTTAGACAACGTTGAAAGCTTATGATAGTTTCGAAGGTCTTAAAATATCACATGATACGTAAATAGTTCTGACAAGACAACAATATATTCAACAATGTTCACAATTTCCATAGTTTGAATAGAGAAAAGGTTTCCTTAGTTTTGATTGTCAATTTTCTAGGTTTTCCTAGTGTTGATAGTTTGTTCAAGTATAATTTTGAGATAATATCAACTAAAATCGGCTCCTTTTGCAAATTGCAACGTGAACTTTTGAACCCCCTAATTACAACCCAAGTAATAATTAACAAAATACGTAAAACATGCGATTTGTCGTGTTTTTGTATGCAAAAATTTCATTCTTGATAATTTAAAAAATTAAGAGAATAAGTAATGGAATAAATAAAAATAGAATAATAAATAAAAATCGTCAGTTGCGATATTTTTGGTAATGATAACAGTGAAAAAGTTTCGCAAATCTTAACGGTACACATATGAAGGTAAATTTTTAAAACAATATTAAATAAAATCGGCATCATTTTGAAATAGCAATCTAGGATTATGGAGTTTTAATAGAAAGAGATTCTAAAATTTTTGTATGTGCTTGAAGTTGCAAACGTTTAAAATTGAACGAAAAAAATGTATTACTTAATATAGGAGAAAAAAAGTTATTCAGCTGCTTTTGAACACTTTTGAATCGTAACATCAAACTGTATCCTCCGTAAAAAAATATTCGTCGCCCTTACTATCATGATGAAAAATCAAAAATTTCGTATCTTTTTTTATTTTAGTTCAGTTTTAAACGTTTGGAGCTTCAGGTACATACTTTCGGATCGATTTTCTGTTGGTGTTGAAAAAACATTCTACGAGAAAAATCTTGTAACTTCTCGGCTTTTTTTCTGCCCTTCGGCACGCAACAGAACGCACGACGTTCGTAATGTTCGTATGTATTTAGCATGCACGAACGGCGCCCTGGATTCAATCGGCATCGGCTGGAAAGGGAGCGAAAGGGCAAATGAGACACCGCCGTCGCTCCTGCATTAGAGATACATACGCGCGATGCTAACGTAGTCCTAGAGCAATATCGATTAGCGTGACTCGCTCCATCTGGCAATACATTTTTTTTCGTCCCTCGCGTTTTTTCTCTCTCTCTCTCTCTTTCGAGTTCTGTGGCTCGATTAAAAAAAAAGGAAGGATAACGAAAATTGCAACTTTTTCATTTCTCAGGAGCTTTTGTGAACTCGGGTGGAATAGTTGCGCCTTTCCGTCAAGTTTCAGTTGTATTTGCGGAGGATAGAGAATCGGTGCTATTGAACGAAATAAAAAAATCTGGGGTTGGGAATAGGAGCAAGATTTTATATTCATCAAGGCCTTGAAAAATGTTAATGAAATGAACATTTTGGTTAGAAATTGATATTAAGTGTATCTGATATTGCGAGCAATTTATACGTAGGAACAAGGGCAATTTTTTAATTGTTTAGAAGTTTTTTTGGATTCGCAAGCTATGTTCGAGTTCTAGGGATTCAAGCAATATTTGAATTTCTTCGGATTTTCGATGCTTTTGATAACATCTTTTTTCTCAATTTTTAAAATCATTAAATATGTACATATATATTTTTCTGTTGATGTTTAAATAATTTATTATATTCACTTGAATACCAACAGTATTTAACAATAAATGATTATGTACCGTGGTCATCATTTGTTATATATTTTTTATAATATACCGATTATACACAGTTTGCAAGTATTTTGAGAACTACTGAAAGGGTTTAACAAAAACAATCTATCTAAATAGTTATGGTATTTCATCATTCTTAAGGAAGAAGCAGACGTTAGAATGATAACAAAGGGTTTTTCTTAAGCTTACTGAGTTTTTAAGGAGTTTCATGATTTTAGAAAATTCGAAATTCTACCTGTCAAAAAAATTTTTTTTATTCGTTGAAAATTATGAGATTTATTATTTCTTGTAACATACTTCGAAGACTGGTTCGTAAAACTAAAAGGGTTTTCAGTTGCAAGAGTTTTCGAATGGTTTCTGAAATACGTTTCAATTTTTTTTGAAAGAAATTCGAGGTTTTATCGTTTAAGATTTTTCCTAATAAATTTAAAATGCCGATGTTGATACCATGAGTTTGAATCTCCTGTACGTGTCTCTTTCCTTAATATCACTTGGGTCATATTTTTAAGGTAAATGTCTAAACCATAAATTTTGCTTAAAATATTATGTTTTTTATCTGCAAACTATGAGAAAACGATGAATTTCCGGTAGTCTGGAATTAAAAATTCACATTTTACTCGTCATTTACAGATAAAATATCGTATTTACAGTTTCGTCAAACCAGGCATTCCCAAGAACTGTCAATAATAAACTATTGTTTGATGTTTTAGTTCGTCAAAAATTTCGAACTGTTTTCGAATGACTCAAATATTTTGTAGTCAGGTTTTAGTTCAAAACTTTTATATGATAAAAAAGTTCTATTACTTAAAATGAATACTGCCTAAGAATGTAATAAATATTATTTATTTATAAGAATCAGCCATTTATTCTAATAAACAAAAATTTTGAAACTTTGAAAATTTCTATTTCAAAATATCGAAATCATAAATCTGTTGAAATTCAAAATTTTTATTCTCCGCAAATAAATATTACATTTAGCTTTTTTTTTTTCATTTGATAATTTTTAAAAATTTTAATTTTTTTACTTTGCAGTTGACTTGATTAAAAAATTGTCATCAAAAACTTATGAATTAAAAACAATTAATGACAATGATGAAAAAAAATGTCTATATTAATCTACAGAAAATTATAAAAATTCGGTCAATTTGGTATTTTGATGTAAAATATTCACAAATTTCAACATCAAACATTAAAAATATGATTTCATGACACAACATTTTCTGATCTTGAAATTTCTATTTTTCAGTGACTGAATCCATACCCATAACTATTTTAATTTTTTCGTTTCTTGCCTTCCTATACGTCTTGAATTTCGTACTCAATCCGATAAAAAAATATTTTATCAAAAATACATTATGTAAAATTCTAAATCATTGATTTTTAAGAAATCGATGACAATGAGGCGTATTTTTTTATTAAAAAAATCTCAGTCCTGATTTCTTGATTCGAACATACAATTTTGGATTGTTTCATATTTCAATTGTTCAATAAAAAATTCGATATTTTGTAATAATATGCATATTTCGTGATCAAGTTCTCAATCCGAGAGTTGAGAATTTGGAAATTTTCTTTTTTGCAATTTTATTAGTTTTTTTCAAAAAGGCAGTGTATAATGATAATTTGGAAATTTTCAATACGAATTTCGATTTCCGATGAAAGAATAATTGAGGAGCCGGAAAGCATAGTGACATCTGCGCGCGGGACAGTTAGAGAATGAAGGAATGAGTGAACAGGCCTAGCTAGCGCTGTCGAGCGCGATCGTACGGAAATTTTAATCCGTTTTTGAAAACTATCCTCGCGATTGCTCCAAAACTAATCATCCGATTTTCGCCAAATTTTGAAAAATATACTCGCTTCAGTGACGCCTCCAGGATGAAAAAAAAAATTATCATTTGTGATACAAAAAACGTCATAACTTGAAAACAATTTTCTCTTTTGTATTTGACCGCTTATTTATGAAAAATTTGTAAATTTTTTAGCAAGCGTCTTTTTTTTCCATGAGATAAAAAACTTTTACACAAATTTTTCATAAATAAGCGGTCAAATGCGAAAGAGAAGATTGTTTTCGAGTTATGATGTTTTTTTTCTATCATAAATGATAATTTTTTTTCATCCTGGAGGCGTCACTGAAGTAAGTAGAGAGAGTATATTTCTCAAAATTTGGCGAAAATCAGATGATTAGTTTCGGAGCAATCGCGAGGATAGTTTTCAAAAACGGATTAAAATTTCCGTACAATCGCGCTCGACAGCGCTAGGCCTGTTCACTCATTGCTTCATTCTCTAACTGTCCCACGCGCAGATGTCATTATGCTTTCCGGCCCCTCAATGGATATTGATATGAATGTTATCTTGTTTATTAACCTCTTTTTTCTATAGAAAATATGAATTAATTGGTTTTTCATAAATTTGACAGAGTGGTCCACTAAACGATCACTCATTTAGAATTGGTATGTTGAATGTTATTGTAAAATTTTTCGACCAAATTCGGCGTGACCCCCCCCCCCCCCAAAAAAACCCCTCACTAATATTTCATTACTTTTCATTACTTTTTTTATTAAAGAAAATATACTTTTACATTAAATTTTAGTATTCTCAAAAAACAAATGAAATTATGCATATTTTTTACAATAATTTTTGTGAAACTTTATTACGAAAATTCTCTGAAGCTCAAATCAAGAAACAGAATAAATATTTTGTTTATTTTCCTTTTTATAAAGATTTTACAATTTCCTCTTAATAAATAAAACGACTCAGCACTAGTACTATAAAAAAAAAAAATTATTCTTTCATGACACTCGAGCTTTTGAGCACAACTCGGTTCACTGGAAAACCTTTGCATGCTACAAAGTTATTTGTTGAAAAAATGAATTTCCCAATAACGTTTCATTGTGGCAACAGAGAGGACGGCCATTCGAGAATTATTCTTGAAATAATCGAGAGCTAGTATACAGGGTGTCCCAAATTTCGTAAACGAAAAAAAAAACATGGATTCTTTATTCAATATCAAGTCAAAAAGTCCTTAACCACTTTTAAAAAAACTTAAAATTGAGAAGGTTATTAAAGCCTAAAATTTAAACAATGATTGCGCTCTCTCGACAAGTGGAGTTGGATTCACAAACCAAACTTTACTCAAAATTTCCTTCGTCTTTTTCTGAGTCGAAAATTCTTTTGCCACTTTTCACAAAACTCAAAGTCAAAAAAGATATTCGGGTGACAAGTTGAACCAATCAGATTTCTTAGATTTTAGGCTCGAATATCTTTTTTGATTTTGAGTTTTGTGGAAAAGTGGCAAAGGACTTTTCGACTCAGAAAAACACGAAAGAAATGTTGAGTAGATTTTTGTTTGAGAATTCGACCCCCACTTGTCGAGAGAGCGCAATTATTGTTTAAATTTCGGACTTGAATAACTTTTTCAATTTTAAATTTTTAACAAGTGGTTAAGGACTTTTCGACCTGAAATTGAATAGAGGATCCATGGTTTTTTTTTGTTTATGAGAACTTGGAACACCCTGCATTTAACGATTCGTATACTACAAGCAACGAAAAACGAGAAAAGGCTTGTGTGCGCAGCGAGGTATCATGGATAAAATGTGTTTCCTACGTGAAAAGCGGAAAAAAGGGTCTTGGCGTGGTTACATAAACATCGAGAGCACGGTGTAAGCGAAAGAGCTGCTCGCTGGTTACGTCGGCGGGCAGCGCAAGTGAACCACCCACACTCGCGCGTTTTCTACTCGCGACTCCCCTCTTTGTACCGCGCACTCTTTGGCAGCAGCGGCTTTCTCGGTGTTGCCTCGGTGTTGCCTCGGTGTTGCCTCGGTGTTGCCTCGGTGTTGCCTCGGTGTTGCCTCGGTGTTCTCGGGGCCGACTCGCGAGGACAGTGGCCGTGACCCGAGCGCGCCGCGTGAGGGACCCGCTGGCGGAGAGGGGGAGGAGGTGTCGCTGGCCCCGCCGGAGAGAGAGCTCTCGAGAGAAAAAGATGGAAAAGCCGCCAACGCCGATCCACCCGAGCGAGGAATCGCTCCAGCTCCCCCAAGCTCCCCAGTGGGACGTGCCTTGGCGCTCCCGAATTTCGGGCATCTTCTTTTTTTGAAAGGCCTCGTGTCAATTGCGTTGAGAAAATTTTATACCCAATTTGAAACATACGATGTAATATCTATTTTTTACTAACTTTCTCTCTCTCTCAGTTTAAATTACATAGCCGAATTTGAGCGATTCGAAAATGAAATTCTTCCCCTAGCGAAAAAGACATTACTGATGGCAACCGAAATTATTGTTTTAAATAAAAAATATATTAATGAATATTTTGGCTGTAAGCGTCGATAAATGAATATCATATTTATTATACATATTTCGTCAATATTCCAGTTTTTAGAAAATATTTCTGACTCTTGCGCTCTCGAATATGAATGAATCTCGCGATTCGACAGACGAAAAGTAGCACATGAATGTAATTTGGTGCTGCTTTTAGTTTTTTTCAACTTTTTTAAAATTAGAATCCCGATCAACACGAAATGCTAAAAATTAAAGAAAGTTGTTCAAATTTTATTGAACGAGTTGTGGCTACATTTCCTAAATAAATGATCCTAGATGATCGACGAAGATCATTTTTAATTTTCGGAAATCTTTTTCAGTATGCAATATTATATTGTAATTAATAAAAATATTAAAGTGTACAATGTTTCATTTAATTGAAGTATCCATGGAATTTTAGAAATTCGACAGAATTTTGACATAAGTCGAAATTTTGTCGAAAATATGGTCATTATTGACCGTCCGAATAAGCAGATATTTTTATTGTGGATTATTAGTACATTTCAATGAATTTAGGATTAGAAATTTTCAGTATGAAAAAGTAAATTTGTCAATATTTATGTGTAGAAATATAGACTGATTTAATTGGTAGATATTTTTGCTGCACAGAAAAAAAATTTAGTAATTACTACAATGGAATGATGTACAGTAAAATCAGTGCGGGATATTGTACTTTTTCCTAGATATTTACAGCAATTTTGGTTATAATATACAATAAATATTGTTGTAGTGGATATATTCTGTTATAAAAACTCTAAACTTGATTAAATTCAAATTTCTCACAAATTCAATGACTTCCAAACACATCAGAACGTGAAAAATTTCACATTACACATTCAACAACATTTGATTCAAGTACATGTAATTCAGACCCTCATTAAAAATCTTCAATCCACGCTTCGTAATCATACTCCTCTCTAAAAATATGAAAAATTATTCTAAATCTTGCCCTCGTCGTTCAAATTTACTGAACGAGTTGAAAACTCGGCGATATCGTGTTCCTGACTATTGAAATAAAAACCCTCGACTCATAATTTGTTTTGGAACTAGAACATTTACCAATTATACCTTTAGAACGATATATGTTTCATGTCCATAAAATTAATCGTTCCTGAGGTTTCTGGCAATGACTGAGGAGAGGGCTTAAAAATTGTATTTTCAAAACGCTTCTTTGGAATAATAAATGAATGTCATTTTCGTACTCAGCGACCCAAAATTAGTCTTATAAACTTTTTATAGATGTGAACTAGTGTTATCTATTAAAAATTGGTATACACATAGGAAGGTATGTAATATAACAATTTTTAACATTATATGACGATACTGTCATAAGTAAGATGAACATGTCAAAATCTTCAAAAAGTATTCAGTATTCAGATCCGTATAGTTCTTTCTGCTATATTTTTGTGTACTTTCTAGATCATATATTTTTATTGATACAATGTTGGAAAAAGCCGTAAAAATATTATAGATTTGACAATATGATACGTATTTTTGCGATGCATTTACTTACATGTACAATATTTTCTCTAAATACATGAAACATATCATACAAAGTGTGAAATAAAATATAAAAAGTAAAATATTTCATTTCATGTTTCAATATTCACGCATATTAAATCTCTATTCTAGTAGATATAATAGAAATTACATAGTACAATTTGCATTTTGTTGGTTTAAAATTTTTCGAAATCATTTAGTAAAAACTGACGTACATATTGTAATTTGTACAGTGTAACAATTTTTACTATACAATATTGTAATAAGTGAAATAAAAAAGACAATATTTGCATTATTATTGTAAAACTTACAATATCTACTACTGTTTTTCTTATATACGTCAGATACTAAATTTTTTTATTTTGGTATATATTAATCGATTTCAACGGATTTATTAATAGATATTTTCACTATGAGAAAATCGATTGAGATTCATACATTATTTGAAAATTTTACTATTGAATAGTCAATTTTTACAGATCAATGCATAAAAAAAAAATGTAAGAGTTCCATCAATTTTGAATTTTCGGAAAAATTGTTTTTGCTTGTCTTGATTTTTAATCTAAAAAATTTTTATAAGAGAAGATAGTCTGTAAGAATCATAAGTCTTTGCGACTCAGGAATACATTTTGATAAATTGTCACATTTTCGCAACAATTCACGAATTTATGAAAATTTTAACAAGATTTTACCATTATTGAATAATTTTTGATTCATATAAAATTTGCAAATTTTTCACGTGAGTGAAAAGAGGCATATGCAAACATTGTTTATGAATGATTGTATTTTGATAACAATGATTGTAATTTCATTTCAAATTTTTATATATATATATATATATATATATATATATATATATATTTTTTTTTTTAAGCTATGATTTTTCTATAAGTTATTATTTTTGTACCTTAAATTTTATTTTAATAATTAAATTGAAAACTTTCAGTCAAGGAACATCGAAAAACAATGTCTAGAAAAATTGAAGGAGAATTTAACTTATGATTTGCTAAAAGTCGTATTTAACTCGTCAACAATCATCTAAAATTGTGAATAAACAAGTAGAAGCTGTTTTCGGCTCGAAATCACCGTAATCGTAAATAACGTTCATTGAGTTCTCGTTCGACTAACCTACCCGGTCTTTAATTTATGTAAAACCATCGTGATTCGCGCGATTCCATGATTACGTTACGTAATTTCATCTTCCGGAAAAATGGTTGAGGTATAATCAATGAAAGCAGATGTTTATTACTCCACTATTCGATCTTTTAGTCAAGATCCTATTTTTGGAAACTAAGAAATAATTGAGAAATACATTATGTTCATTCAATTATTTCTTAATTTCTCGTCTTTTTATAGATTAAGAATCTTGTAGGATAATTTTGTAAAATTATTCCTTAACCATTAAAATGTTCATTTAGTTGAATTAAAAGTTTCACTCCGATACTGTTGAATTCATTGAAACAAAAGCAGAGTGAATGTAATTCCAATCCACTCAATATGTGGAACGATTGAAATAGTAATATCTTAACTGTCCATTTTAAATATGAGGCTTTTTAACGTCTCACGCTGTTATACGTTCATTTTCGTTTTGTTGAATCTACTGCCTAATTTATTGATGTAAAACGAACTATTGTTGATTTGTTAATTGAACCATGATTTCTTTTGAAGATACCATTAGAAACTCAGATGATTTGACTTTTTTTGATAATATAGAAATTGTTTTTTCAAATATCACGTATCAAAACCTCAATTTCCTGGATAAAATTTTCTTCCATCAAGTGTTTGAATAATTTTTAACGGCGCCTATGTCTACAATCTACAACTTAAATCGTAAGCGTTACGTAACTTTGAAAGCTTTTTTTTTAGTAAAGGATTTTCCTCGGCAATACGAGGGGTCGGAAAATTTTTTCTGCAGCTAGAAATTTATGCATCTAAGAGTTTCAAATTTTTCGTTAGATTTTCGTAGCTTATATCTACATTGAAAAACAAAACATTATGTTTCTTCGGTGAAGATAAAAATCAACACGCAACAAAAATTGTTAGGAGTTATTTATGAATATACTTTGCACTTAAACTTTTCATGTTATTCACAACTTCAGTTACTTGTGTTTTTTTATGTTAGTAAAATAAAAGTGAGTTGTAAGCCGTTTTTTTAATCGTCGACAATAAACATGTGTTTGAAAATAACTTGACTGTGAAGAAATCCTCAGAGTTACCATAAAAGTGTTGAACTAGTTGAACTTTTGAATGCTTAGGGAATAAAAGGAAATGCGTTGTTTACGTGTCACTTTAGCTTCGTAGTCAAAACTTACAGACATTATAAGTAGCTAAGGTAGGGAAAGTAGTTAATTCAAATCTCCCTTAAGGTAGTACTAGCACTTGTGCAATTTTCTATAGATTTCCCGTAAATTTTGAATTTTATCTTAATATTGCACCTAATCTCTGGTACAAATTTTATTATTGCTACAGATTTTTTAGAAACAATTTTTTAAAATTACCATGTATATATATGGGGCATCGTGCATTTCCGCTCATATTTCGAAAAGTTTTCTATATTCATTTCTGAAATAATTCCTGAAAATTACTTTTCTTATGAAAGTCGACCTTGAAAAATTTCAACAAGGGTTACCAAACTATTTTTTGAGAAATTCACAAAAAACGTGCAATTGTCACTTTCCAACGGACCATGCAACTTGAGTGGTACGCTTGACAACGCCGCATTTTGAAAGACGCAATTATGATATTTCTGACAGATTCATATCATTCGAAAATTCGAGATTAATAAAAAACACCACTTGTGTGAACTATAACAAAAATTATAGTTTTTCAATAGTGTATTGTTGACTTGAAAAAACAAGTATTTGTTCATAAAAAAAATATCAACAACAGGCGGAGTGATGGCCCTTTCCCCGAAACGACTTTTTTTTTGAAGAGGCTTGCGGTGACCACGATGCAAGTCAAATAAGGCAAGTTAAATGAAAAAATTTCATTAGTCTAGGAGCATATCTAGTTCTTGAACGATAGCTTTTTTATAGACAAGTTTTTATTTTGCAGATAAGAATTTTTTAATAAAATTTTCAGAGCTCGAAAAATCGAAAGCTCGAGGGAAACGTTCTTGCGTACAGAAAAAACGTGATATTCATTTTTTCAATCGTTCAAGAACTGCATACATTTGTGGGATCGTGAAATTTTTCGGATTTTACAATTTGACTTGCATCCTGGTCACCGCAAGCCTCTTCAAAACAAAAAGTTGTTTTAGGGAAAGAGCCACAACTCCGCCAATTGTTGATATTTTTTATGAACAAATACTTGTTTTTTCAAATGGACAATGCGCTTTTTCAAAAAAATAACTTTGGCGTCATAACAGTATTGCTACATACTTTAAAAGATAATTTTATACTTCAAAAGATTTTTAATGATTAGTTTAGTAATTTTCGTCAATAGTTGCGATTATCAGTGACTTGTAATTAAAGTAAAGTTATGTTGTCAAGACAGAGTTGCTGGAAACTCTTTGTGAGTACCTTCTAGCCGTTCTCGTATGATCCCAAGATTCTCCTTGAACGAGATTTTTCACTTCGTCTTGGGGTTGAAATTTCGTTGGGTTCTCTTTTTTTCCGTGGTATATTTATTGCCTTCCGTCATGCGAAAGTTGAACCTTCCCTGTCACGCTCGGTACGAAAATCCAGGAGGTAGCAGATAGTTTCGCCGTCTTTGTCGCGGCGAAACGCCCGAGGCGGTCGATACACCCTGTCGGCGTTCCACCCCGCGACTGGACGGGCTTAATTCGAGTTACGTACCCCCCTTTCAAGTCAAAGACCGATTGATTTCAACTTTTTCCTTGACTTGGATTTCCGGCGCGAAAACATCACGTCTCAGGGTTGAAAGAGTATCCGCGGATACGGTTGTTTTCTACAAGGAAACGCGAGTGAATTCGCGTTCTCTCTGGAAAATTCGTTTCGGAATTGGGGCTGCTCCGCTGACGCGATTTTAATCGCGATAATTATGGGTCGAGGGTTTTTATTTCAATCGCCGGGAGCACGTAATTGCCGGGTTTTTAAGTCGTTCAGTGAATTTTAACGACGAGGGCAAGATTTAGAATAGTTTTTTCATATTTTCACAGAGGAGTATGATCACGAGGCGTGGAGAAGAGATTTTTAACGAGGGTCTGAATTACATGCTTGAATGAAATGTTGTCGTTGAATGTGTGATGTGGGATATGCCAAGTTGTAATGAGTTTGGAAGTCATTGAATTTGGATGAAATTGGAATTTGATTAGGTTGTTAAATATACACGTGATGAGGTTAAACTTGGTTAAGCGAAGGCTTATTCGAATTAGAAACCCTTGGTCAGTTTTAAAATGGATTGAAATGGTTCGATTATTGCCGTATTTGTATTATTTAAGCTTTGTGGTGTTTGTATTGACAATGCGTGTTGTTGTTTTGTATTGGAACAGTACACTTTTGCAATGATTTTGGTGTATATGATTTTAAGTTTGAAGAATTGGTATAAATGAATTTTTTCAAGTGATAATGATGAGTTGTAAGTATTCGCAGTCTTCGCAGTTTTGGAATTTGTTGGTAAAAATTTTATATATTCACTTATTTAATATTTTCAAAGAGTCTTTGAATTTGGACCAACTACTAAGTTTTACAGAAAAAGTAATTGAATTTTTTTAGATCGAATATTGAATTGAATATCATAATCGAATATTAAACTCAAATTTCTATACCTTCATAAGTTTTGTATGAATTCAATAGAATTTCCGTATAATAAATATTTCTAACATTTTTCTAAAATATTTTTAAATGATAGTGAATGTTTTTAAAAAAAAAGTCATTTTTTCCGATTTTTTCCAGGTTTTTTTTTTCGATTCTTATATGTATAATGTTTGTTAGCTAACCAATTGATCGTCTTTTTTTTTTTTATTTCAAATAAAAAGACAAGTTAGTTTTATGAAAAACAATGTAACAAATGTTCTTCGCATGTTAAAGTTTATAACGGAAATCTCATTTTCGTTAACGTATGTATAAATGAATAATTTACTATTCGAATGTTTCTTTCTTGATTGTTCCATATCAAATTTTTTCACATAGGAAATTGATGCATTTTTCTAATAATACAAAAGTTTTAATATTGATTTCAAAATAAAACATTCTATGTGATTTTTATAATAAGCTTCAGAGTCAAAATGAACTAGAAATATTTCGACTTTCTTATTCCATCGATTTCAGATTCTGTAGTAAATATTTTCAAATTGAAGTTGAACCAATGTCTAAAAATTACAATGTCAAATTTTATTATAATACTGAGCGTTCAATGGCTACGATCAACAAGAATCTACGTATCTATCAAAATTTTCAAAGTTTAATTTGTAATGTTCGTGATTGTAGGTCATTCCGAATACGTAATTTTATGAACATATTTTTTTTATAAAAATATTTCTAGCTGAACAAGCATCATTTTCGAGCGCCTTGCTCATCCGAACTTGAAATAAAAAGCATGAAAATGCATTTTATTATTTTACGAAAAAAGTCTATTCGTTGAAACTGGAAAGACTAAAGCACCGCGCGTATCTTGAATATTTTCGTATTGAGATGAGCACATGGAATCTCATCAAATTTACAATTCTTGTATTCCTCGTAAAATGAAAAATGTCGTCTGTGCTGTGAGACACTTAGTTAATTAACATTCATGGAATAACTGCAATTGCGATTCTACCTCCGGAACTTTCTCGTATCCGATAATATTATGGCTTGATTATGCGACTTTATTAAGCTCGGAAGAACGCGCTGTTTTTTTTCAAATGCTACATCTTATTCGCGAGTCGTGCTTTTTTTCAAATGATGAAAGTTGAAGAAATCCTGGAGTAATTACCAAACGTGCGTAATTATTTCGTACACATTTCATTGGCTGTTTTCCTCGTTACTCGTTACTTCATTTCGCGTGTTTCTTATTCCCAATTTTTGCAATGAGACATCGAACCTCTCGTTCCGAGATTGAAGTTTTCCGCGATAGGCATTGCAAAACGTACGATCTCGTAGATTTTAATTTTCATGTTTAACGGCTCGAGCAGGCTCGGTTCAAAGGAAATGTCGAATTACCGAGTATGCAAACGAAATTAATCTCGTATCTACCGGAGGAAATTTATCGAGATACTTTGGTGGTCGTTGGGAAAAAAAAAGAAAGAAGGCTGCAAAATTATTGCTTCGCGTATCGACCCAATTCGCGTGTCTGAAAAGCTGGGAAATTCTGTTTTATCGGGCCTTAGAAAAAAAAGATTCTCGCTCGTTTGCTGCGCGGATATCATTCGATACTTTCAGTTCTCGGATATTGTTGAGCTTCATCGGGCTCTTTATTTCATACGCAACGGCATAAATAGTAGATCGGGAACATTGAAAACCGGGGGTACTTCTATAATGAATGCAACGAAAAGATACAATACGCAATTCATGAAGTACATAACAGGAGGAAAATGGAGCGATATGTAAAAAGTTTGTTTTTTTTTTTCGCGAGTTGTGAGTTTTAGTTTTGTGTGGCGGTCATAAATACCGAATGTTTTGGGCACGAGTGGTGTAATGGATTATTTTTAACCACATATAGTGCAGACAAATGATTGTATCGATAAGCTTTGATGTAGTATTTGGATTATTTTTCTTCATGGATATTCGTTGGAAGTACTGATACGCAGGCGCAAAAGTCCTGGGAGAATAATAATACGTGCGGAATTTTTATCGGCGCGTTTTGATTAGTTTTGTAAGAGGACAATAAAAGCGATTGACATTGGCGAATGGAATCCATTGTTTGCCTCGTTAATTGAGCTTTTTCTCGTTACGACTGACTGACCGGGCCGCTTGCGAACGCACGCGACATTTGGTTACGTCGAATCACACCTGAGTAATTACTGTTGGTTCGCATGCAAATGATATTTATATAGATCGATCGATCGATCGCGCATTATCCCGAACGAACTTGACCAGTTACATTCACATTGTTCGCTTTCTTTTCGCCATAGAGATTGCCTCGCTCTATAAATAATCAATCAAACCGCGACAACGTGACTCGATTCCGCGAATTTCCAGGAACGTTCTCCATTGTGTAACGAGGTGGAAACGTGAATTTTGCCGCTTGGAGTATGTGATGTGGAGGGAAATTGGAAAACGTCGATAAATATCTTAATGATGAACATGAATGCATGTACATATTTATTACATATTATACATATGCATTACATACATACATTTGCATATTATACATATGCATGTATGTAGAGGGGAAGTTGTCTAGCAATGGCACAGTGGTATATTTTTGATTTTTACCACTAGAGATGTTAATGTTTTGTCGTCGACAATCTTCTATGGATGCATAATCACCTTCTATTTGGCTTTTGCAGCGAGTTCATACGTTTCGAATATTCATCTGAACACTAAATGATTAGAATTAAAAATGAGATGGTAATGAAATACATTTTAAGAATTTTAATATTTTAAAATATATTCGAATATGAAATTATTTGGAACAAATATGGAATTGAATCTCATTGACGTTCAATATTATTTTCATATTTTTATTGTATGTTACGCGTAATTTTGTTACTTATTATATTTATTGATATATTTTTAAATATATAACAATATTCTTCATGAATTTGAAAAGTAGACACGCGTGTTTTCATAAATTTTGACGTGAGCATAAATTGAATGTTTTCTGTATTTTTTCTTATGTGATAATAGTACTGATTGTTGTGTTGTATATATGGATTGCTGATCTTGAAAAGGGCTCGAAAAAAGGAGTTGAAACGTTGATATGAAATAAATTGATATATTTTTTGACTGGGAAATCGATACATTTTTAATTACTCACGTATACCCAGTGATGAAACTAATGTATTGGAATTTTGACGTGCTGTTTTAGATGCCAATGTTATTTTTTTTTTTGCTTATATGTAGGTAAAAGCGGCGTTATTTTTCAACAGTGCACAGTAAAAAAAATCTTGCAGAATTACTAGGGTGTAGTAGAGGTGTTACTACTTACAGTATAGTCAATGTACTAGAAAGTAGTACGAATTTACCAGCGTGTAGTAAAGAAACGTCACCGAATAATAGTAGTTTTACAAGCGTCTAGTAAGTGTACTGAAAATGCGTAATAGTAGACCTTTCAATATAGCAAATAAAACGACCTCCTTCGGAAGGGGTAGAATTACGACCGCTAGTAAATTTACTACATCGACGTAAGAGTACCACCAAAGTATTAGAATCGCTGCAGCCGTGGTTAAAGTATCACCAAATCGTATTAATGCAATGAAATCGTCAAATTCCAAGTTAAACTTGGCGTCCTGTTGCGTCTTTGGCGTCTTGTACCATGGCGTATGTTGCTGCATTTTTATCGTGTCCTGCAGTGTCTTGTGCGAAGAAAACATTATATATATTCTCTTGTTCAGTTTGTGACGAATAAAGCAGTTTATATTAAATTCATTTTTATTATGTTGTTATTGCATAATCCTATTCATCCCATACAAACCGGACCTCAAATTTCTCAGTACTTTAAATAGTTTCTAGTACTTTTACGAATTTCTAGTCATTTTATTAGTACTCTTATTCGTTCCTAGTACTTTTACTAAATCTCAGTACTTCTGCTACTCCGTTGTAGAATCACAAGTCTGTAATTTTACCTCTTCCAAAGGAGATCGTTTTATTTGCTAGTTTGGAACCGGTAGTTCTGCAAGATTTTTTTTACTGTGTGGTGCATTATTGTTTGGAACAAATGCCATTTTTATCGATCTTACACAGTTAATGAACCTGAAGTTCCAAACGTTTGAAATTAAACGGAAATAAAACATATATGAATTTTTTGATTTTTTGTCATGATGGGGGGGTAGTGTGACGAAGATTTTTTGAGGGAGCATCAAGTTTGTTGTTTTGATCAAAAAGTGTTAAAAAGCAACTAGAAATTTTTTTTCTCCTATATTAACTTATAAATTTTTTTCGTTTAATTTTAAACGTTTGGAACTTCAGGCACATCACAGTTATGAATAATTATAACTTTGATTTGAAACCAAGCTGATAAAAAAAATTGCCTTGAATATGTAAACTTAAAAAAAAAAATCGTTGATAATTTATTGTGTTTTTATCTACATTCAGATAGTTATTAGAAATGAAGAGTGTGTAAAGTGAGCAATTTGTAACTTTGTTTTACAATGTTCCATTTCATTCTATAAACTCATTCGAAAAGTTATTAGCAGGCTTTGGGGAACATTGCAAATTATTCATGATTTCTCGAGAAATTTCTTACGATATTATTACTTGAAACTATGTAATGAAAATTCATTATATTCTGGAAAATCTTTAAGTTTTGTATATTGAATATCTATATAAAACAGTATATAGAATATTCTAGAATTTTTCTTGAAGAATTAATGGAACGTTCACAAAAATGTTTTGAAATTTATGAAAGACACATTTTTATGCTTCTGAAACTTTATTAGAAAGTTTTAGAAACACTTATAAAAAAGTTTTCGAATTTTCTCTTGTTACCTTGTTTAGGTATAACTTTTACACGTTTACTTGTCGATGGATCATTAAAACTAATAAATGTTCGCAAAATTTGTATAACTTGATATTATTTTCAATTTATTTTTCAAATCTTTTAGAAAATTTTGTGCATTTGCCACTGTTAGATACAAATGATTTATTAGCAACAAATAGTGGATAATTCTGTTGTCTCAAATGTTACCATATTAGTTGATCAGGTAATATTTTAAGTATTGTTCTTACCTTTGTAACTGTATGTAAAACTTCTCGACCTATTTTGGTAGTGAATCTGTTTTTCGAAAAACAGTAATATTTTATGTTACACTGCAAGATAACTTCCTTTATGTTATTAAATGTTATGTATACATATTATTTGTATTTTAATGAAAAATTAAAAAAAAATGCAACAATTTAATGCAACAATTAAATTTCCAGAATGGATAAATGTAGGGTGAAAATTTAAATGTTAATGCACACGGTCCTTGTAAGGTATGAAATAATTGTTATTTTCAATTTTAGATATTATTCTGCAAAATTGTTCTGTATGCCTTTTTTTTTTATTTTAAACGTATTTGTGCGAAGTCGAATCACAGCTTTCTCACATTTTTAATGAAAAACCTTCCCGTTTTTTTCTGACGTTTTGAATTTCTATTTTTAATTTCAAATGCTTCATTGGTGGAGCTCTCCGAATTATTTAGTTGATCTGAGCGTAACAGACCTTGAAATAATTCATGATGAAGAGCCATTTGAGAGGGAAACCACTTTTTTTCTAGAAAGGAGCCTATAAAATACGTGTTACGCTGTTCAAATGTTTCCAGCAAACAGAAAAAAAATAGACTCTATATTCTGGGCCAGTCGTAACCCAGCTTCCGGAGGTAAAAGTCGAAACTCGAATCATCTGGAAATTTTAGAGCTTGCGACGCGTTAAACGAAAAAAGTAACGCGCGAACGTGTTTCTCAGCCGCTCGATATTTCTGCGATTTCGAAAACCCGAAATGTGTTCGTGTTTCACTAGTGAAGCGTAATTTTCTTGTCATGCAAATCGATTTCCATAATTCATCGAATCGTGAACACCCGCGTTTAATTGCGAAATTCAGGTAAATGTCCCGATAGTCCGATGAGTAAGGTGACTTGGCCATGTTCACGTGACTTTTCTCACGCGACTCGAATTACGAGCGATTGTCCTGAATTTATATAAAAATCTTCGAACTTGAAATGTGCATTTGCTAGATATCAAGAGGAGTAAGTTTCCTTGTTGGTTTATGGAATTTGAAATATAGAAATTGAGGAAATATGTACGCATAAGAATCAAAACTATCGAATTTTGCAATTTATGGGTACAACTTATACAGGAGGAAAAATTATGCGTTTGAGAGCGGAGATTCGAACATAATTACACATGTACGAATTCGAAAGTGCAAGCTTACAGATTTGAATACTGAAAAATTCCTAGATTTTGAAGATATGATTTTATAGTAAAATCGTGGGTAAAATGAAGACTTATGTGAATTACGATTTGGGATAGAAAATTGTCTAAAAGTCATATTCATTTTAACTCATAGTTGCGATTGGAAACTCTTGAAAAAGTAAAGGAAAAACAATTTTTAAGTGAAACATTTGAAGGTTAGGAATCATGAAAATCTTAAATGTAGCAAATCAATCATTGAAATCCAGAAATTGATAAGCTTCATTGTTCAATAATATGAGCATCAAAAAAATTGGAATTTTATTGTCCAACAAGTCGAATACTCATTAGGGTGGTCCCTTAAAATGGCTTTTATAGAATTTAAACCGTGACGCGCCGCAAATCGGCTCCAAATAATTCAAAAAAAAAAAAAAAAAAAAACAAACAAACAAACAAACAAACAAACAAACAAACAAACAAAAACAAAAAAAAATTCTCAAATTGTTTCGAGTTTTTATCTCAACGTTAACCCGTGCCTATAGAGCCTTCTTTTTTCCCATTTAAATAACATTGGGTTTTGCCTTTATGTGGGGCACATAAAACGTCTTGAAAACCTGTTTTACACCTAGAATTTTAGGCAAGTATTGCAGTTAACTGTAAAAAAATTTCAAAACTGCACAACGATATTTCACGCATTATTCATCACGAAGAAAATCGATTTATTTATTCGTAAATCATTGGAAAAACTAGACGCTTGAAATTTGTTTTGTTTCATTATTTTTTTTTTAAACAATATATCCATCAAATTATACATGATAATGTCTGAAAAAAACCTGATCATCAGTAAACTTAGACCATATAGTACATGGACTGCTAGTAGTCCGCCATTTGCGCGTTAGACATAGGAGCGCTTGAAGATGGCGGAGTTGCGGGCTAATTCGACGGAACCAACCGACCGTATCCGAAGGTGCCTGATCGTAGTCCTTCGACTGCTGTCGTTTTAATCCGTATCGTACGGAATGAACCGAGCGTTTCCGAAGCTGCCCGATCGTATACATTCGTACGACGACCGGACATCTTCGGATACGGTCGGTTCGGTGCGTCGAATTAGCCCGCAACTCCCCCAGCTCCTATGTCTAACGGGGCTGTTTCTATTGAGCTTACGGCATACTAGAAGTCTATGTACTATAAGGTCTATGTCAGTAAGGTAAACTTTTATATTATCGATTTTTCGATAAATATGAAAGTTTATACTGTCGAAATTTTACATTTCGTTTAAACATATATATTATATATAATTTTACATTACCTGAATACTCGTAATTTAATTTTTGAATCGTCGAGAACTTTGGAAATAATTTTCCGTTTCAATGATTTCTCCGAAATTCTTGAAGGTTTTTGAAAAGTAATTAATATTCTTATTATAACTCGTTTTTTCCTAGAATAGTGATTTTCTTATTGCTGTCAAACGTTGCATAGTAAATATTAATAATAAAATTTCTGTAATCTGACAAATTTTGAATTTTTTTACAGTTTTGTCTGTAAAATTGTGTAAATTTACCTGACTGCTGGTGCTTTGGAATCATTCAACACTCTGTCACGCAAACTAAGAGCGAAGAGGGAGGGGAAAGAAATCGATTGGCCGATTAAGTTTGATCATATGTGAATTGTAGGTGGTTAAAAATAATCCAAAAATTACTAATGTAACATAGGTCTTCCATAAAAATTTAATTCTAATACTTTGAGAGCTTGCGGTAAGTGGGGGAGGGGGGGGGGGTTCTTAACTTCGATATGAGAAATGAAAAGTATTCATTATCTTGTCAAAATTTCGTAAGTTTTATACTTTTAATCGACGTGAAGCTTTTTTAAATTTCATGAAAAAAAATGTTTCTATGATGACGTGGGGAGTAAGGTGATGTGACAGTTTGTGACACTATTTACATGATAAATCATGGAAAAATTGTAAAAAGTTTTTTTTTTAGTTGGTTTTAACAACTTACATGGAAAAGAATCCTATGTGACAGCTTGTGACACTATTCGAGTGGGAGAGGGGGAGGGGGTGTTGAAAAATTTGAAAAATATCCTTCTGTAATTTATGGGCACAGCCCTGAACCTTGCGCTTACGCTGGCTAGCACCGCGGGAGGAATAATAAACCATTGACCTCTCATGTTGGTCGAAGAAAACCGAGCCGCATAAATAATTTGCTATAAGTGCGTGCTTGGCGTAGCCGCGGATTGAATAATGCAAAATAACGCGCGCCCGATAGCGGCGCCACAACAATAATACTAACGAAAAAATGCGTGTCGTCGATGAAATAGGGAAATTTGGATAATTTCACGGACCCGCGGCGGAATAGATCGGCGAGGCTTGCGATACAAATGGCAGAAGCGCAATCGGGTCGCGCTAATTGTTCGCCGCATTAATTGCGTTTCGTATCCCGCGGCGCGGTTTTTAGTTTATTCCGCTGCCGCGAGGCTTTGTTGGGATTTTAAACGGCCGCAGAGAGATTGCTAATGACGTGAGAAACGCGTGGGGGATTCCTGATTACGAAGTCGAGGAGGATTGTTTTTATTCGGAGTGAGCGGAACGCGGGAGTCGCTCCTGTCGCTCCAGAATTTTATCTGGCTGAATCGAAATAGTTGTGAGTTTCAAGGAATTGATGATTGAAAGTTAAGAACCAGGAAAATGCAGAGTTCAGTTGGGAATTGTTGTACATTTTATAATGTACCTCAAGTTCCAAACGTTGAAAATTCAACAAAAAGAGAAACTGAATGAATTTCTAGTTTTTCTCATGGGCAGGATTGAGTCAAATATTTTATTAGTTAGCATAAAGTTTGTTGTTTCAGTCGAAACATCTTTGAAAGCAACAAGAAAAATGATTTTTCGTTAAATACTTGTCTTTTTTCTTTTTTGTTTAATTTTAAAGGTTTATAACTTGATGCACATCATTTTATACCATTTTTTTTTTTTTTTTTTTTTTTTCATATATATAGCTGGATTCAGAACATATTTTGCATGAATTGCTGCATTTTTACTATGTGTACTAGTATACATTATAATATGCGATTTCAAAGGGTTTTTGACATTTCCAGGATCAAGATAGACTTTAGTTTTTTAACTTTTTTGTAATTTAAAGAAATAGTAAGATATTTTCAAGTTAGCGTGAAAAAAGTTAACTTGACTAATTTTTTTTTCAATTAATCAAACCGATGAAATAATTAATTACTTTCATTACTTGTTATGGCGATTGCGAGATCTATTATTTTTTATTTGAAAATAAAAAAGGTAAAACAAAACATATTTTGCTTGTTTCAGAAATAGTAGAGCAAACATGGAATTTATTATTCAATACGTAAAAATTTTGAGATGAGTACAAGGTTATTGATTGCACAGAATAAATATGCATTTTTTTTTATGATAATCCAACATGTGTTCTGGTACAAAAAAAAAAAAAAAAAAAACTTGCAGAGCAACATAGAAAACTGGAATGAAATATATGATATCATGCAGGAAAATTTCAAACTCAATACAAGCTTGTGAATTGCCCGTAACGGAAATTTATTGCACTTGAAAGAAAATTATTAAAATGACATATATTTAATTAGAAAAATCTGAGACGATCTTTTTCAATTTGTCAACATTTTTGGAGTTAAAGTTTTTTCGAATATTTTAAAGAAGTTTGGCGTTTTTTAACTGCTGTTCAATGTAAGTTTTCATAATTTTTGAAAGTTTTTTTTTATATGGTTTTTAATACTTTTGGTATTTTCTTGGGAATAATCAAAAATTTATCATAATATTTTCCTTGATTTTCGAAAGCTTACAAAATTAAGGCAAAAATAGTAAAGTTTGTTGAAGTTGTAAGATTTTTTGTATGTTTGAACCTATTTTCTGAAGAATATATTTTATTTGTTGAAAACGCAAAAATTGTTTAGTTTTTCTGTAAATTATGTAATATTTGAAAAATGTAGTACTTTATGATTTTGCAACAATTATATTCGTACATGCTATTTTTTTTATTTTATTTTTATTAATTTTATTTTTCAAAATTTTTTGACTAAAAAATGTGACAATGAGAAAAATTTCCTACATTATTATCCTCCTTAGCGGGCTAAATTTCTTTATAAAATTTCTACAATCTTTAAAATTAAAGTAAATTCCACTAATTGAATTGTTCCAAAAACCAATTTTTTTTAGAAAAAAATTGTCTGCATTTTTTTTTTTTTAATTAAAAATCTCATGTGATAAATTTGATATAGTAAATGAATGTATATACGTTAGAATAATTTTTCCCTCATTATTTTAATAAACTTATGAACTTACAAAGCTTCAACTGATTCTTAAAAAAAAAAATTGGGATCTGTTAATGATCGAAACTTAATTAGTACCCTCGGCAGTACCTTATTTGGCTATAGAAAGTAATGTATGTTTGGATGAACGTTCTTCAATCCATTTAATTTAAGTTGTGAATTTAATTAAGAAGGTTTCAAATTAGTCGTTCATTATTTATTTCTATACATAGTTCGTGCTTTTTTTTAAATCTATGATTTTGAAAAATCTCGACATGATCGATTGAAAATTGATAAAAAGTTTTGACCTTTTAATTGTTTTTGGTTCAGAATTTTGTATACTTCCATATAATTAAAAAAAAAAGCTTGAGAGAAAAAATTTTAATAGCAATTCTGGGACGATTTATAAGAAGTTATAATTATTCTTTTGTTTCAACAATTATACTAAAGATTATCCGTTTCGACAAATGAGTAGCTTGTTTTTTAACTGACTTAAACAAAATATATGTATTATATTGTATTTCTGTGTTGCTAGAAATGTAGATACAATTTCTGAATTCAAAATTGTTAATACGAATCGTTCAAAGCTATGGAAATGATCATGTCTACGAAGAAAAATTCAATGAAAATAGAATTTATGATCTCAGTTCGCTGGAGAAATAGTTTCTTTGCTTATTTACCATTGTCTCATGTATTACTTCAAATGTCCTTTCTTGAGGAACATGCTTTTTCAAAATTTTTTGCATCTCGTCATCATCATTTATATTCTCAATAGGAAGTGGACGATACCTTATAATTATGATGACAAGTTCGCAGCCGCTAAAGTCGCTTTTGTTCATGTTTGAAGAATGAGCGAGTGCATTAGATAATTAAAAAACCATCTGGAAATTACGAAAAGTAACCATCTTCTTATCAAAAGAAATTAAACCATCAATCTTCACTGCATTCTTATACATACCTACATTATTTTTCCAATCCAAGAGGCAGAAAATGAATCGTTGCTACTATTATCTCATTATTATTATTTTTTTTTTTTTCTTGAAAGCCAACGTACGATAAAGATAAATGAAAAGAACTTACAATTAGATTGTCATGAGCTTTTGTGCATGAGAAATAAATTCATCTCGCCAATCCACGGTTAATTGCAAACTATGGACCCAGAAAAATTTGTTGCTGACGAACAAAGCACAGTTTTTTTTTATTATTACTGTAAAAATTGGTGTTTTTTTTGTGTAACTAATAAATGGCCTTATAGTGTAATTACCTAACGAAAAAATAATTGTCCTTTATTTGAAAAAAAAAAAACTTGATTCAACATTTGAATCTATCAGTAAATGAAGGGTGGATATCTCAAGTCGTATAACCGCCAATTTTTCAAGATTTGTTTTATTTATTTATTTATTTTTTTTTTCGAAACTCTAAGCTGATGCCGTCATTTCGGCTATAAAAGCAAGTCAAAGTTGATTAATTTTGCTGTGAGAATTTTCGGAACATTACATTTTGGTAACTGGTGACCTATCTGAAATTCAAAGTCGTATAACGACCAATGGAAACTCATGTAGTTTATTAAAAAAAGTAATTTAATATTAAAAACCGTCAAACCGTGCGTTTGATAATATTGTTACATACATTGACAAACATTTTGATACAAGAAGCAATGTTATTAATAATGCTATTAACAATAAAAACTATGAATAAAAATATAAAACGAATTAAATTAATAAATTTCTATTAACAATCACAAATAATGACAATAATAAACAAACAGTGAAAATTTATTGGAGTATTTCGGTATTAGAATTGCCAAAAATTGAATAAAACCTTCGCGAAGCTTGTTTCTCTTACTTTTATGTACGACTTTGAACTGCCAGACCCCCTCGACTTGGTGGCGAAATTTCAAGTGGTCGTGTTTTCCTCAATTTCAATCGAAATCGTTTCGAACCTCAATAAGTGACGTATTACCTTATAATGAACCAGCAATCGTGTTTTTCAGAAACTTATAAAAATTGAAAAAGTACGGGGGTTTTTCCGCTCTCCTGTAAAAAGTTGAAAATGGCGTTTATACGACTTTGAATATCCACTCTTCAAATGTTGAATAATTAAAAAAAAAAAGAAAGTAATTTGTACTAATTTTTAAGGACCGTAAATTTATTACCTGGAACTTTGAAGGGTTCATTATTTGAGATCATTCAAATGTGTTTATAAAATTTGAATAATTTAAAATACAAAAATGATGAATAAAAATTGATGGGTAACTTTTGTCTTATAATTTCAATATGTTGTTATCAACATTACCTGATGAATTTGATGAAATTCAAGCAAAGCCAGCTTGTGTCACATGGGAAACTTGTCACGAAAGGGAAATTGTCAAGTTGGAAAAGTTTGGGCTTTCCGGCTTTTCCTCGGCCGTCTTGACCTTTGGCGCGATCCCGACAATGAAAGTCGGCGCATCGATCGCGCGTTATCAGTGCTCTGAAGCGTTGTAAATGCGCGGCGTTTATTAGCCGTGCGTTGACCTCGTAATATTTGAACGAGCCCCATATTCCCATATTCGCTTTTGTCGTTGCAGATCCCTCCCTCGGCAAAGAAGCTCTGGGGTGTGGACGAGGGCGGCTCCAAGGACGAAGGGGGTGTAAAAGGCGGTGGGATACTTCACCTGGGCGACCACCAGATGTGGCGAGATTCCACATGGAGCACATCAGGTGAGAAATATCATTGGCACTTGAATTATTACGACCATATGGGCCCCAAATGTACGTTTACGCGGGGTCTCCTTCAGCACTCACCAATCGTCCTGCTCTGCCAGGATTCTTCGTTGTATTTTTTTTTTTTTTTGAAGTCTTGCGACGTGCTTTAGTGGAACCTCGCGCAGATTTTATCATAGTAACTGACCTAAACTGACCTTGAGTAGAAATCAGCCTTTTTTTTGCAAATGAAATATTGAACACGGGTGAGTCGGCAGAGGGAGGTCTTAGAGGTTCTAAACTCTTTCAAAATTTGAATAAAATGAATTTTTATTTCATTGGAAAAAAATTTTACATAATTTTTATTATAAAATAAATAAGAATTATCGAAAATGTACCTACTTTTTAAAATCTGGAGGAAATAACACATATAATAATTCCTTCAATGAACAGTAAAAATCAATAAATGTTTCACAATAATTCAGATGAGTGCCCAATAAAGAGGCCGAAAGCTCAAAGAAAAGATAAATGAGTTTTATTATGTTGGCTCCAAAAGATCGAAAGTATAGGAAATTATGAATCACTATAATGGAGCGTTATTCAACTATTAATGAAATAACAAATAGTTTCATGTAAGTTTTGGAAATTGAACTACGTTTGGAATTCTTAGTTTGGCCAACTGAATAATAACGAGAATCCTGACTTTGAAACAATTTTTCCATCAGTAAAATTCTAATCGTGAATGTTTCATTAGGTTAACATTGAAAATAAAAATCTAAGAAATTGTTTCAAGTCATTGAATTGTAGAGAAGAATGAAAATCTACGGCATTGCTAGAAATCTAAAAATAACTGTAAATTCTGGATCATCGAATTCTAGAAATCTATATAGAAATCCATAAAAATACCGGAAAATCTTCAGGACTCTACAGCACTAAAATATTAAAAGTAACAGAAATCTATATGAAAGTAGAACTGTTTTCTTAGAAATCTAGTTGTACATTCAAGACGTAAGAAAATTCGAATTCTTAAGTATCAAACTCATGAAAATCTATTAAAGTATTTTAAGTAGAAAATGTGGAAAAATAGGGTAAATACTATTTTAAAAAAATGCGAAAATACAAAAGGCCTATGAAATAATAAAAATCTATATGGATATTGCAGATAGAATTTTTAAATAAATCTATGAAATTACTGAAAATCAATGAACATGAAGTTCTAAACGTTTAAAGTAAAAAAAAAAGACTAGCGGTCAAGAAAAAAAATGTTCCTGATGATTTTAAAGACTTTTTGGTGTAAGCAATTAACTTTATACCCACTAAAAAAGATATTTTACACAGTTCTCCACATGACAAGAAATGAAATAGTATATTTCGTAACAGGCACGGATGTACCATAGGCAAAACGGGTTACAGTCCTCGGCTTCGCCTCGGACCGTAATTTCCCCGTTTCGCCAAATTCGCGCATCCGTGCCTGTTACGAACGATATTTTATGTACCGAGGGCATAGAAAACGCGTTTAGAGATCTCGAGCTGGCATAGAAACACGTTTTCTATGCCAGAGGTACATAAAATTCATTTAATTCCTCTTTTCGTTTAATTTTAAACGTTTGGAACTTCAAGCACATGAAATTCATTCGAACTTGGAACGCTATGAATCTTTATAGCGATCTACAAAAATATGCAAAATCTATAAAAATACTGAAAAATCCTTGAAGATTTTATAAATACCAAAAATAATGCAATAAATAATAGAAATCTATGAATACACAAAAACTATGCAGATTATAATTATAATTTTCTCAATAATTTCTAAAACCTTGAATACTAGACAAAAGAATTTTGAAAATACCAGAAAATTCTTCAAATTCTATTAATTTAAACAAAACATTTTTTAAATGAAAAGTAATGAAAATATGTATGAAATACACTGTAAGTTTGTATAGAAGATACAGTTAACTGAAAAATCAATTTAAATACCCAAAATCGTTCATATTTTCAATACTATGCCATTAAACTCTAAAAATCTATAAAGCAATCGTAAAAAAAACTAAATAATACTACAAAATTTTACCAATAACATTCAATCCAAAAATACTAGAGATGTATGGAATACTTCACATTTGTGATATATTTTTTTCGAAAATCTATAAAAATATTTTAACCATTTAGAACTTCGATTCCAAAGCATGGAATTTTAGAAAACTGAATAGAAATTTAAAAATTGTATAAATACTATAAATAACAAAGACTTGAGAAAAATATCAAAAGTATTCGAAAATCAACCTCAATGACATGAAATCACAAAAATCAAATTCTATTGTATTAGGTACAAACATGAAAAATTTACGACTCTGGACTCCAAAAACTGCATAAATTTCAAATCCCGAAATTCGATTTTTCAAATCGTACTCTTGTACTAGATCATCAAAGATGAAAAATTATAAAAACCCGAAGAAAGTTTCGTCTCCCTACACCCCTGATGAACAGCCAAAATTTATGTTATTATTGTTTTATCATGCGTATTTCGAGGACACTACTTATCATATAAAAATATTATTTCTATTAAATTTAGAGAAAAATTGTATCCGAAGAACGAAAATTATTCTATTCAATTTAAATGAAATTTTTAACTAATATGTTGTAGAACATTTTTAAGAAACATTTAAGCTCCAGTATGTCATTTGTTTGCAAGTGAAGTTTAACTTTGCACTGTTAAGACGAAAGCCCGTCTAACAGGCACAGCTTGTAATGAAAAATGTTTACAGTTTTAATGGAAAAAAATTGAGGAAAAAAAATAGTAAAAATTCGTACCTTATCAACAAAGCACTGCGGAATATTTTCAAGTGTAAAATATGTAACTTTTCTCTAGATGAGAATCAAAAAATTTTTTTTTATACCTCAATCATCAAATGCGCGTTGTTCACTACAGTGGGCTATGCGGAGAACGTGAATTTTTTGGGTTGCTCCGCATGTGATTAATGGCCCGATTTTTTGATGGCTTCGGTATGAATAAAAACACTAGATGTTTATCTCGGACCTAAAGTGTGACGTTTCAAGTTTCAAGGATCTTTTCGAAAATATTGGTCTCGACATCAACGTCCTAATTATACTTTTAGATAAGCAATCTGAATTTCGCAAAACTAAAAAACTGAGATTTTCAAGCATAAAAATATTTGTCATAATTTCGAAATTGGAATATGTTTCACATTTATCCATTTTATAGATAATCTGTGGATAAATTTATATATTCTACGTAAGGTTTTTAGTTTTTTTCTAAATCTAAATCGGAAATTCACATTCATAAAATGACTATCATCCCATAAAAAAATAACGTGCTTTTACATTTGTCTTTAATTAAGGAAGTAATTTATTTCGTTCTTGAAATGTTATAAGTTTGTAATTCCTTGTTTTTAATTTCTTACTGTAGAACTTTATTTTTTAAATGAGAGAAATCCGATTTAATCAGTTTCTATTGCGATGAATAATATGAAAAAATGCAGAGAATTTTTCCGACTAAAATCTTGTAATAAAATCGTTGACCCTAAAATCAATAAGACTGAATGTGGGTCTTTTTCTTTTAAGCATTTTTTTTTTAGAATGTTGTTTATTAATTTCATGATAACATTTCAATTAATGTTCTGGTGTCTTTCTTTCCAAATATGCCGATTGGCCTGGTAATTATAACAAACAAAATCGAACGACTGTCACCGCCAAATTTTGTTTGGATTAGGAGTTTTTTTTGTGGAGGGGGGGGGAGGTATGTATGATGCGAATCGTAATTGCTTGTAAAAAGTAGTTTCGCACGTGCTTCAAAGATAAGACTCGTCGCGGAATTATCGGGGCCGTTCAATGACGCGACATTTGCCAGCTGATGACTAGTCATTGGTCTTTTGCAATGTCAAGTTCAATGATAAGAAATGAAGTCGAAGATTCCTTACATTAAGGAAGGCATGGAGGGAGAAAAACGTAGGAAATTGATTGAAATTACAGAAGCTTTAATTAAATCTTTTCCACAGAACTATTTCCTATTTTTTTTTTTTTTTTTTTTTTTTTTTTTCTTCAACGTAAAGATATAAAGCACTCTTCAGAAGCCATATATATTTAACAAAAATGAAATGACTTGAAATTTAAACGTTTTAAACATTTTAAACGAGCCATTTTTTATAGACTTGTTATTTCGCAAAAAAAATTTCATTGTTTACTTCAATTCAACGCATCAGGGATTTGAGAGTTATAATTTTTTATAATATTATCATGGTTACCTTGTTCATAATGCTGTAAATTATCATTACAAATTTTTCGGAAAACATTTTATTTTCCAATCGAAAAATTTTAATAATCCTAAGAAATAAAATTGTACGATTCATTTATCTATGGAATTTTTGATTGTAATTATGTATAAAATTTTTTGAAGTTTTATGCACAACATTTTATTTGAAGTTTTTATTGAGTACCATGCATCTTATTTTATTTAACTTCCAAAAATTCTTCCTTTTTTTGTATATAATTTTGATCAATTGTTTCAAACAATAAAAAAATGGATATAATAAAAAATAGGTCATTTCAATTCATCAACAAAGTACAAATATTGCTAAAAAAAATCCCACGGTTTAAAAGCTTGAAGAGTTTGTAAGTCGAAAATTGTTCCTCAATTCATAAGATGGCAAAATGTTTTTAATAAATATAAATACGCAAAATGTATTTTTTCAAAAGTTTACATATATGTACCTTGGAAAGTAAAACATTTTATCTTTTCAAGTTAATCGGAAAAAAGGTGAGAAGCGCTTACCTTTAAAAGTTCTAAAAATTTGCTCAGAAATCTTCAAAACTAAAATTATGAGAAATCAAATCCACGAAAAAATTCTTTGAATTTTAAAACTAAAAATCTGGATTTTCCTTTGAATGAGAGAAATCTTCGGCAGATGGTTGAAAATTTTTTTAGGAATTTAGTACATCTGCGTTCTATAATTTCGTTGAAATTTTTTTTAATTATCTTTACGTATTCCAAAAGAGCTATGCAATTTTTTACAATTTTGATTATCTGCATTTGTATCAAAAAGTAGAAAAACTTCTTAAGTTTCCGGAAACTTTTTTTGAACAATGTCCAAAAGTTTGTTTATTGCTAAAATTTGAAGACATTATTTTGAATTCGAGTTTTAGAAAATTTTCGAAATAATAATGTTTTCCAAACTTGAAAAAAAAAAAAAAAAAAAAAAAATAAATAAATAAATAAATGAAAATCTCTGCGTTCAGAGTAGAAATATCTATTTCCATAGATGTGACATACTTTTTTTTCTGCATACAAATTCATTTGTTAATAATGTTCAAGATTTTTGTTAAGATAGTTTGATAATAAAAGTTCAGAATGTTTGTAGAATATGTATTAGATTTTTCATGAATTTCAAAAATTCGAAATATGTCAACACTGGTAATAAAATTCTATAATGTATATTCAAAATCATATCACTTCGTTTTTAAAATCGGTAAGGTACATTTTCATTCGAATATTTAGTAAACTTTTTTTTTCAATCTTCACGTTTTATACCAACTTTTAGAAGATTTTTTTTTGCAATTTACGAAATTGGTCCTTACATTTTTATGAATTTTCGGTAATTTAGATTTTTACAAACTTCATCGAAATGTTCGTTTACTTTCGAATCTATTAACGTTTTATATTCAGCTTTCCAAATTGTAATGTTTTTTTTACAATTTAGTTTTACCGGGGTATTTAAATTTTTGAGAATCAAATGCTGATTTGCAAGGTATTTCTTAATTCTCGGCATTTCGAACGTTAGCGGAATATGAATTTAGGTGAATTTTGATAATTTAAAAATAGTTGTTACTGGTCATCAAAAATCACGCCCGACATACTTTAACATTCGTACTGTAAAAGAATTATTCATAAAATCGGTATTATAAACAAAAGGATTTTTTTTTCTTTGAGCGATAGAGTCATCATTCAAGCACCCTGTGGCCTGTATATCGCAAATCTCGGGGTTCGATGGCTTTTGCATCTCCAAGATTGTCTATCGACCCATCCTCAAATGTCACGGGAGCATCCTCTTAGTTCAACGACTTTCCGCTCTTATTTACACGTTTCGGCCTATTTTCCCTGCGTGAAAGAAATTGCCAAGTATCGCGCTGTTTATGTGATGACGAAACTGGATTTCTGTTTCGGAAATTCAATTTGTCGTCGCGTCGTGAAAAGTCAACTCGAAAGTTATTTTCATTTCGGGGATGAAATAAAATCGATTCTCTATGACAGTTGTAACAGTTTGCTAATCATAAATAAAAACATCAAGTTTTATCAATTATCACATTTTTCCATCGAGTGCTAATACACGGTTGTTAATAATTCTGAATACCGATATAAATCGTTGTGGGAAAATTGTTTTTTTTTTTTAATTTTTCTAAAAATACAATCGTTGAAAACACAAAGTTGACTAGGTACTAGAAATTGAAGAAAAATATTAGTAATAAACCTCTAGTTGATTAAAAAATAATGCTCAATTTTTTATATGTTTTGATGAAAGTAGTTATAAGTAACGTCATTTGCATTTTGCATTTTGCATTTTGCATTCTGCATTTGCATTTGATTGCTCGAAAAGAATTTTAAGCATGTGAAAGCTAAATGGCAATTCAATATATGCATATAGTAGCGTAAATCACAGCAGCCATAGGTATAATTGGAAATCACTGGTTAGTCATTAGAGTTCGATGGTTATTAATGAGGTCGAGCCAAATTAAATGATCATTACTGGGTACATTTACACTCGAATGCATTTGTGAATACATGAAAATTGGGTTTTGTGGAGTATAATTTGAGGAATACTTTGACTTTGTGAACTTTGATTGGAACGTGAATTCATGAAATATTGAAGCTTTTCAATATTGTTCGAAAATGTCAAAAAACATTCTTGCATGCTTCTTACATTATTTGAGTTGAAAAAAATTTCCCTCGTGGACAGAAATTGTGTTGAATGCAAAAATAAAAAGTACCAAAATTGAAATTTTAATCTTGTTTCCAAGTAAATGTATAATTTATGATATTATAACAAGATTTGTACAATAAGAATTTTTTTACAGTTTATCATGCTTTTTTTATAGTCAATTCAAAGTCAGAAAAAATTTATTAGAGTAGAAAAATTTGGGAAGAGTAAAACAAAAAACTTGAATTAAAATTGTTGAATTTGAGAAAAAAAGAAATGTGGATTTAAAAATGTATGAATAGAAAATTCTCAAACAATGTGATAAAATGTGTAAATTTAGATATTAAGCTTGGACTTTTTAAAGATCTAAAAATTTCAAACTCACAAATTGATAAAACTTGCATCTTACTTTGTAGTTTTTCATGTTTCATACTTCTTGTCTCTGAGTATAAAATTTACTAAAAAATACAGCTTATTTTTCTCAATAATCATCATCCAAGGGACAGAACAATGTAAAAGCAGGAGCGTAGGAAAATTAGAAAATACTTATTTTAGTTGCAGGAGATTTTAATTGACATATCGATTTTACTGAAATTCAAATGAATGTTGATTTTCACTTGGTTGAATTCATAGAAAATATCACGTTCATTCGATTTTCCTAGTCAATTTAATAAATTTAATACATAAACTGACTGCGAATATCGAATGGAAGTGATATTTTTACGGAAATTCTTGAAATCGATGAAAAAACTATTATCTAGAAAAAAATTTGATCTAATTGTATGTTAGTTCATAATAAAACTTATTCGAAATATTTCAGAAACTGAAAAACATAAATATTCGAAAATTTATGGAAGCTTGATGGAAAATATTTATAAAAAAGTTTAAAATGCTTTCAAAAACTAAGAAATTAAAAAAAATATTAAACTTGTAATGAAAATGTTGGATATCAAAATTGGAAAACATACAAAATCTTAAGACAAATGTGAAAAAAAGGTTATGAAATTTCACGAAACTCTTAAAAAACGGATGTATGAAGTTTCTGAAATGAAATTGATTAAATGTGTACCAATAATTTAGTTCCCAGATATTATTTTAAAGTTGACGTGGTAGAATTTTTGAATAAAATGAAAATATTTAAAATTATTTTCATAAAACCCAGAAAAGTCGACAATTTTATAATAATTGTGAATCAATTTATAAAAATCTTGATAGGATTGATTTTGAGCCAATATTAATCAATGTCTCCGAGGACATCTTAGAAATTTATTGGGAAACGTTCGAATTGATTGAAGAAACCAGTGGGGGAGAAAAAAAATGGAGAATATACCCGTAGGCGGCGTGTAAACGTCTTCGATTTTCCGCGTGTTTACAGACGAGGTTGTAGAGAGAGGGTTCTCCGTGGTATAAGTCAAAGCAGGTTTTAAGATTACATCAGCTTGGCGAGCGAACGTTCGGAAAAATCCGAAGGCGTTGGTAAAAATTTGCCTTGTAAACTGAATCGATATTTTTATAATACTATCATCCACTCAACGTACCCTGTAAAAAAGTTGCAAGGATTTGGCTCAACAAAAATTAAAACATCCTGAATCATGGAACTTGAAATAAAAACGAATAATTAAATTGAAAACTTTGGATTTTCTTTTTTTATGTTGGTAAACATACATCGAAAAAGTTTATGTCCTGGGAAATAGTTTTTTAAAAAATGGTTGAAAATTATGATATGTATTACACATCATGCGATCAATTGAGTACAATTTGCATTCAGAACATTTAAATTTTTTACAAATTACACTGGTTTACAAATATTTTTCGATGATTGCGACTAACTCGAGAAAAAAGTTTTTCGGGCTAATTTTGGGTTGCTGAGTACGAAAATCACTCATTTATTCTGTCAAAGAAACTTTTTCAAAATATTAGCATACAACATGTTTCGTAGCTTTTTTCAGTTATTTTTATATATACCAAGAATGATCTATTTTATTCATATGAAATATATATCATTCGAAAGGTATATTTGTTAACATGACGTTTTTGTACTTACTTTTTTTGTTAATCATAATAGTAGTTTATGAGTTATAGGTGTTAAAAGTCGAAAAAACTGCATACATACATTCATGACAAATTTTCAAAAAAGCTCGAAAAATGCACATTTTTAACTTTGAACTCCTGTAACTCTAGAACTACTATTGAGATTGACAAAAACAGTACATCGTCGTGAAGTTAACAAGTATACTTTTCGAACCATACATGTATGTAACTTGGAATAAGAAAAGGAACCTATGCTCACAATTATCGATTTCGAGTTTTCAACTTGACAAAATAGTTTCAAAAATTACCTATCCAATGAGCTAAGTCACGAGCAGCTACGATTAATAATGGCCGTAGAATAATTTTTTGAAAAATTCGAACAAGCTGTTGTGAATAGGGGAAAGAGAAAGGTTTCTTTACATTTTCCCAAGGTTCTCGTTTGTAACAATAGGACCCTTTTCTTATTCCAAGTCACATACGTTTCATGTTAATAAAATCAATCGTGCTTAATGTTTCTAGAAATAACTGAGAAAAAGGCCGAAAAACAGTTTTTGCTAATAACTTGATAAAGCTTCTTTGGAAAAGTAAATACATAATAGTTGTTTTTGTACTCAGCGATCCAAAATTAGCTTTGAAAATTTTTACATGTAAACTAGTGTTATTAATTAAAAACTGGTATACACATAGTAATTTATACAATATAACAATTTTCATTATATGATACTGTCATAAGTGAAGTAGACATGTCAAAATCTTCAATAATATTGTAAAATTTGAAAAAGTATTGCAGAAGTTGAAATATTCTAGTACTTTTTACTCTGAATACGTCTAAAAAAGATATGTACTCTCTAAATCTTAAACAGTAGAATGTCACTGACGAACAGTGAAAAGGGCTCTACTGAGAATTAGTGGAATGCTGAACAAAAGAAAACAGTCACATGACGATTAACCGGAAACTGCAAACATGAGACAACCAACCAAAAGCATAAAATTTTACTGATTTATCAGTAGAAAGGGCGCCGCTAGCGAATCAGTATAATTCCACTAATTTTATTTGAGGAATGAATTTTTATTCTCAGTTTAGAATATGTCACTATTAAATATTCACTGAGAAAAAATATAGTCATCATCATAATATTATATTTTACTGTGGAATCAGTCTGAAATATCGTGCTGGATATTAATAACAGTTTTTGTCATAATATGTGGTAAATATTGTAAAATGATATTGTAGTAGTAAATATATTTTGTTGTAAAAACTCCTATACATATTTCGTTTTCTACTATACTTTTTTTTGTAATTTTTGCAACGTACTGTCGTAATTTCTGCTAACCCAGATTTCAGAAAATGCCATACAGTTCTGGCAGTATTCAGATCTGTATAGTTCTTTTTGCTTTATTTTTGTGTATTTTCTAGTATATCGTATTACAATCGATACAATATTGGAAAAAGTCGAAAACAAATTGTAGGTTTGACAATAACATGAATTTTTGCTCTGAATATACTTCCAAGTACAATATTTTCTTTTAGTACACCAGTCTCTTGCTATAACGAGTGCTTTTTCTAAATAATTTCTAATAAAATTTTTTTATTCGATGTTCTACTATACGAGATGCGCCATCAAGACCTTCCCTATTTTTACATTGAATGACTCCGCCATTTTCTAGTCGATTTTGACAAATGAGCAAGATTTATTAAAGGTGAACAATGCCATATACTTCAAATAAACTCAAAATACAATATAGATACAATGAACACTTTCATTATATTAAAAAAAAAAAAAAAAAAAAAAAACGGCCTTTTTTCGAGCCCTGTGAAGTAGACACCCCGAAGTGTAATTTTTCAAAAAAATTTTTAGCAGGTTCAATTGTCCAACGTTAGCCCATGTTAGCCCAGGAAAAAAAATCGTTAGTCCAACTTTAGTTCAAAAAATACAGCACGAACAAAAAAGTTACTAGATTTCACTACATAACTCCGAAGTCGAAAAATTCCATGTTTGAAGCTACAGTTCAACTGTCCAAGGTTAGTCCACGTTAGTACAGGCAAAAATTTCGTTAGTCCACCCCTTGTTCAAAAGTGACGACCAAATTGAAAAATTGACCATCAATACCGAAATAGCACTATTATCGAGAAGTATTTACAAATTTCCAAAAGGACAAAGAAAAAAACATTAATTTATGATTTCTGGATGATTTGAGAAACAATTTTTAATAAATTTTATAAATCATTTACTCGCGTGATAATGGACATTTATCTTTATCATTTCTATCTAATTTTTTTGCGAATTTCGCGCAAATTCTAATCCAAAACTTATGTAAAATTTTTGTTTTCTATATCACTTGAACAAAGCGTCGTATAACACATCTATTACTTATAATCCGGCTAATGTGGACTGACCTTGGAACATTATAATGTGCCTTGTATTTTGTCTAATTCTCTTTCAAAAGAGCTTTCTCTAAAAATGTAAAAAATTATTACATTTGATCATGCCTTTTAAACGAAGGAGGGAAAAATGAACAAATTGCTTGAACTAACGTAGACCAATAAACCTTGGACTAATTAACCTGCGCCTTCGTTCAATATATTATTTCTTGCAGAAGCGCATTTTCGAAAATCAACGTCGATTTGTTCATATGTAAGTAACCCTTGAACAAGTGATGAACTGTAATATCTGTTTCTTGCACAAGTGTGTATTAATTTTGAACAATTAGAAAACAAATTTAGTTACGTATATCTCTCGCCCAGGTTGATTCTTCAAAATTTTGTTATGCAATTATTTGAATCGCTAAAATATTTTAAACAAAAAATGTACCAACGAATAAAAAATGTATACTAACGTGAACTGATCTTCAACATTTACCTGCATTTTTTTTTAGTATATTATTCCTACGAAAACGCTTTTTTCAAATCAATCATTTTTTTTGCAAAGTTAACATAACTTCTAACCGAAGTATGGACTAACATATCCATTGCTTACACTTACAGAGGCTAATCTCGGACAATCAAATGGCACCGTTTATTTCGTACGTTTCCGTTCCTAAGGTGCTTTTTTAAATTTGATGAAAAATGTTTTATTCGATAATGCCTTGTGGATGAAGGGTAAACTGAGGAATTATTTGCTTCATATTGCTTGACCTACGTTATCTGACCTTCAACAATGCATCGATTCCGACAGTTCGGTATATTTTTTTCACTATTGTGCAATTTTCGAATTCCGTCAAAATTTTTTCATTTGTCGATAACTTTTAAACGAAAGGTGGTCTAACGAATTTATTGCTTGGAAATACGTGGACTAACTTTGAACGATTAAACTGCAGTATTTATTTCGCATTTTTCTCTTCCTTGTTGCTTTTTTAAATTTTGTTAAAAATGTGTAAATTTCTTATGAACTCAAGAACTAAGCGTGGACTAACAAATTTATTGCTTGGACTTGGGTGAACTAACCCTAGACAACCTTACTACGGTACTTATTCCGTATATTTCTCCTTCTTGGGTGCTTTTTTGACACTTGTTTCAAAATTTTTCATTTAATTATAACTTTTGAATGGAAGGTTGAATAACGAGTTTATTGCTTGGACTTATGTCGACCAACTTTGGATAGTAGTACTGCACCATTCATTTCGTGCATTTTTTCCCTTGTGTTCTTTTTCGAAATTCTTGATAAATTTTGTTATGTGTAAACGACTTTTGAATTAAAGTTAGACCTGCAGATTTATAGTTTGGACTGACGTGAACTTACCTTGGACAATTAAACTGCACATTTTATTTCGTATGTTTCTTTGCCGGGGGTCCTATTTTGAAATTATTAAGGCTTTTTTTATTTTTTAAACACTAATGTGCGCACCATTGATTTTGCATGTTTTTCTGTCTAGGGTGCTATTCCAAATTTTTTTTTTTTTTTTCATTTGCTAATATCTAACTTTTGAAGGAAGAGTGGACAAACTAATTTCTTGCTTGTATTTACGAAGACTATCTTTGAAAAATTGTACTGCATTATTTATTTCTTAAATTTTTTTTCTGAAGTGTTTTTTGGATTCGGTAGGTATATATACATATATTTTTTTTTTATTGTAACTGAATTGTAAACAAAGTATATCTATATAAAAGGTAATGATCTCTTTCAGTGATTTAATGGTGTAACTGATTTTTTGATTGAACTTACGTGGACTAACTTTGGAAAAATGTCCTGCGCAACTTATTTCGTACGTTTCTTTTTCCTATAGTGCTTTTCGGGTTGTGTTATAAAATTTTTATTATGAACTAAAAACCTAAAGTGATATTTTTGGGCAATCATGGTCATACGATGGTCAATCGATTAACGTTAAAATATTTTAATTTTTTTAATTTTGTGGTGCCAGCTTCACACAGCTTAAATCCGGTACCGTCAAATCCAGAGAACGAGGAGGCAAGTCCACATCAACCCAACACACTGTGTCGATAGAGGGTTAAGTTGGCTGACTTCCTCGTTCTTTGGATTTGACGATACCGGATTTTTTTCAGTGGGCCTATTTGAAAAGTGACGCGCATGCCAGCAAGTCCAAGACTATCAAAGAACTGATAATTAATAGAAAAGATGAAATTGCTGCTATTACACCTAAAATGCTGTCAAACGCTATGGAAAATGCCTGAAAGAAGGCCGTTTTTTAAACATCAAATGAAGGCGGTCATTTGACCGATATTGTATTTCGAGTTTGTTTGCAGCCGATGGCATAGTTTACCCTGAATAAATCTTGTTCATTTGTCAGAATCGGCTAAAAAATGACGGAGTTATTTAATGTTAAAATAGGAAAGGTATTGATGGCGCACCCTGTACAGTTGTAGCCCTGTCCTTGGGAATTCAATCCTTGGGAGTCTAATGAAGTGTGACGCTTCGGCGGCACGTCCCAATTCGCGTTTTCAAACTGATTCCAGTGCCGTAAATGCTATTCATATCTACGTCACAAAAACTATCGTGTAGAGTAGGGTGATTCCAGATTTCAAAACGGCACTGTGGTTCGGCTAATCGCCTCAGTTTCTTCACGCTTTAATATGCTATAATGGCATTCGATGCTTGGGAAATGTCTCCCGAGCATTCTCAAGAATCGAGCTTCTACTGTACACCAATATTATATCCTGTGTACTAGCAGTGGAGTAAAAATTTACGAATCACATAGTACGATCTTCCATTTGTAGATTTTAAATTTTACGGATTCATCTTGTAAAAACTGGCATAAATATTGTAGTTTGTACAATACAAGAAGTTTGACTCTGCAATGTTGTAATAGGTAAAATTAAAATAATGAAATTTGCAATAATACTGTAAAACTTACGATATTCTAGTACTCTTTACGTATAAATATGTCGGAAAGTACTGGATATTTTCCTCAGTGTTGTTTACCTCGTTTGTACGTCACGTGTGTCATTGATATGTGGTGTTTATAGCCGTATATATAGGCGTATTATGGGATTTTCACTAGTGGTTTTCACTGCTTCTATCTTCGAGTGACTCCTAGTCCAAGGAATCCTGTGATTCCTGCCGATTTCAAAATTTATTTTCACTCTATCCAGTTATTATAAGCAGTCAAAAAACTTGATTGTTTATGTTAAAATTATAGGTTTTCTTTCTTCATTAGAAAACTTTTTTGTAAAGAGTAATATATATAATTTTTCTTGAAAACGATATAGATTTTTACAGATTTAAACTGATTTTCACTCACAGTTTAGAAAAAGTAAAAAGTTGAATTCGTACCCTGGCTATGGAAATTTCTTTGGTTTATTTTGATTTCTAAATATTTCCGTAGACTGTGTATCAAAGATCATTTTGCTTCCAAATGTCTGTTTTTCATGGTCGATTTTGAAATTTGCACTCCAAATGATATAAAAGAAAAACGATAAAATTAATATGTCTTTTGTTATATCTCAATATATATTGAGAAAGTATTTCATGTCTCATCGCTATTTTTATTCACTATTAGAGTTTGTTTTTCATACTTTTTCTTATGAATGGCTCATTTTCATTGGTTTCAATTAATTTGTTTGCCCTGTAGACAGTAAGGGAAATCATAAATTGAATTCAACCTTGTATGTTGGAAAATGTTAACTAGTTTATTTTAATTTTTTAATGTATATTCTCAAAAACTGCATCCATAGTAACTTGGGTTTTCATAAACTTTTTATGACTCCGCTTCTTTTATAAAGTGAGTTGATCAAGAGCGCAATATTTTATAAAGTTTTTATCAGTTTTTATGAAAACTTTTCAAATCATTGCTCTTTCTCTAAAGTCATTTTATAAAACAGAGAATTTTGTGAATCAAGATTTTATAAGAGGTTTTATAAAAACTCGGTTTTTTAATGAAATTCCGCTTTTTTTATAAAGTTACTTCATAAAAAGAGCAATGGTTCGTAAAGTTTTCATCAGTTTTTACGAAGCTACTTTAGAAAATCTTTATCAGATGTAGATTTTCCAATTCAGTTTGTTACAAACATGCCGTCATTTGATGAAGGTTGTATAAAGTTGTTATTATGGAAAAACTTGATGAACACTGATTGAAACTTGATGAAAAACAATCTACGAGAAAAACAAATACAGCTGTCATGAGCTGTCACTCGGTTTGTTTTCAAAATTGTTGCGGGTGTTTTGTGCGTGGAGGCGCTGATGTAGCGCTAAATATGATCCCACGTCTTTGACATGGGAGTGAACCCCCCCCTGGTAGTGACCCCCCTTTGCCCCGGTGTCTCGGGCGCAACGCGGCTGTAGCCATGGTGACAGACGCCCGACATTGCCTCCCGGTGGGGGCAACGTCCCACCGAGCCAGGGTCGTCTCTGCGAGTCGTCCCTCGCCGTCCGGAGTAGACAACCCCGGCACCGGCGACCTGGTCGCTGCTTTGCCCTAGCAGCAGCACCAGGTGGCAACAACCCCCGCGGCAACACCTGTTCAAGCGCCTCTCCTACCCCCAGAACAACCCAACTTCCCCCTTGATTGACGACGAGTCGTCGTCCGCCAAACTAGATAATGAACTGCTCTGATTAGCTTTTCGGTCCTCGTGTTTGTTTTCCCGTCGCGCCTAATGGAATAACCGGGTCCGGGTATTCCATTAGGCCTGTCACCCTTTTAATCATCATTCGACAAAATCTTTTCATTTGCCAGGTTTTCCAATTATACTTTCAAAAACTTAATTACCGAGGTTTCTCAGATTTTCAGTGGAAAGTCGTTCGTTTCACTCATTAATCGGGGGTTCAATGTGCTTGGAGTTTCAAACGTTTGATGAATAAACGAAAACGAAGAATAAATGATTTTCGATTTTAACTCAAGGTTTAAGAGAACAATAATTAGTAACTTTGGATTATATTTTCAAAAGAGTATTGCATTTGGTCCAGCGTGAAAATCCCTGAAAGTGGGTTTTTCCCGGCTATAATGTGGTCGAGAAATCAGATTTTTTATAAACAATGCAACAAAAAGTTCGCTTGATTGCATTATTATTCATTGAAAAAAAAAAACGCACAATAAAATGACATTGATGAAAAATGCAATCACGATCAGAAAGAAACAAAATGTAACAGATTAGATCGCCGGTAATATTTTTTTATAATAAATTGACACAAAAAAATGCATTGAATCAATGCTTGTGAACGAACGGCATAGCTTTAACGGCTCGCGCGACTACGTTTTTTTGACTGGATAACTTTTTTTCAAAATGCGATCACAATTTTTTCTCAACGGAATATAAAAGACAATCAAATGAAATATACGTGGTTTTTTTCTCCAGTCAAAATATGGTTGATAACACATTTGTTTATCAATTTTTTATAAACAAATACAAAAATATTGTTTAAAAATGCAAGTTTTCAAAGGGGAAAAAAATCATGATAAATCTATGTTAAATGACGATTCGATTGCCGCAAAAAGCATTAAAATCGAAAAACTATTATAGGTCACCCGCAATTAATTTATTAACAAAAAATGACGAAAAACTTTGGTTGTTATTACTACTATAAACAAAAACATTTTTGAGCCAAACCAGTTTAGGTTTACTTTAGTAATGGTAAACACTATCGAAAAAATTCATTTTCAAGTGAAACTGAATTTTCATCTAATTCAGGTGGCCCGTTTGAGAAATTCCGACCCAAAACATAAATCATTATTTATTATTTTAATAATGAGAGGTAATGGAAACAATTTTTGTTCATATCGTTTATTTTTAAACGTTTGGAACTTGAGAAACATGGGGTTGACCTAGTCCATATGAATGGTTTCTTCCACATTTCCTCTTTTTCAATTTGCATTATAAGGATTTCACTGACATTTTAGTGAAAATTTGTAGACTGGATCATTGGTGGATGACGAATGTTATCGAGAAACAGTGATTAAGTGGCTTGTCTCTTGACAATCAGTTGAAAGATGAAGTAAACGGCTTTTTACTGTTTAGCTGCACTCTAAAAAAAATTTGTGGTAATTTTACTGTATCGATACGAAAGTCATTCGCCATTACCTTGTGGTGAAATTTTACTTTAATTTTAGCAGTTGGAATTTTCCAGTTTATTTATACTAATATTCCATATTTTAATGAAATTTTCCGGTTCAAGTATGTGAAGCATGAAAGAATAGTAAATTTGCAGTACTATGGTATAGGAAATTTCCGTATTTTTTTTACAGTGCGTAGGAACGTAATGGGCACTAGATAGTACATTTCGCATCTAGGGATATAACTCACACCCTCGTGAGAAATTTATTTTTTTCCATGGTGCGAACGATTTTTTTTAGACCGCTATGATAAAAAGAATTTTTTTTTAGAAAACTCAACATCAGGGCTGAGAATATTACATATTTTTCTCGTATATTTTGATTACATTCTCCACTCAAAACTCGGATTTTCTTGCTCACGCGAAGCAAACCAAATTACGCAAAACTCATTTTTTCTTGCCTTTAAGGGGTTACTACTTTTCTCTCGGTAAAGCTTTAAAAAAGTTTTAAATGTAAATAATAATCGATCATCATAGTTTTACGAATCTTCCAATGTCAATCTTTAGCACTTACATTAGGTATAGGGATTTATAAATCGTATGATTTTACAATTTTTCGAAGGCAAATTTTAATTTGAAAAACGTTAATCTACAATATTTGGCTGAGGGGATGAAATTTTTGAAATTAAAATTTGTTAATTATACGTGATACATTAATATATAAAATTATAGATTGATGATTTTTTTTTTCGAAAAATTTCCATTTCAAGTTTGTTTTTAAACATTTTATAAGATTATATAGAACTTTGAAAATATACTCTTCTTATATGTATATTTTTTGAAGTGATTTGTCATTCTAGATCGAGTCAAACAGTGAGTGAAAATTAACTCTTAAAAAGTGAAAATTTACTTCATGAGTAAATAGTCACTTTTAGAGTGGTCGAATTTCACTCTTGTAGTCAAATTGCTCTCTCAAAAAATTAATTGAGTCTTACTTTGAAAGGAGTATAATTTGACGACTTTCGAGAGACATTTCACTCTTAAAAAAGGAAATATCACGTTAAGTTTGACTGACAATAGTTAGACTCGATACGGAGTGAATTATTACTCAAAAGAAGTAAAAAAAAAAAAAAATGGACCACCCTTATTTCGTTTTGCAAATTTTGTTATCATTTACACATTTTTTCAATGACAAAATTATGTCACTTAATTATCATGCGGAAACTTATGACTATATTCTATCAAGTCATTTTCGTTCAAAAATTGCAACGATTAGTTAAAACAAAAATAAAACTGGTTAACTCTCACTTAGAGCTAATGCTCAATTTCGATATCATCTCTTTTTTTCTGCTTAAAATATATTGGTTTCGTTTTCGGAAATGAGTTTCTACGTTATTCTTGAACCTCCTATTTTTATCATTTTAAAAAAAGGTTCACATTGACTCGTGAAAAGCAAATAAAATTGGGCCGTCGCTTTCGGGCAAATGTGGTTTATAGCTTGATTTATTGTGACGGGAAATGTAGGTCATAAATGATAATGCAAATAAATGCCAAATGTAGCTTCCAGTGTTTTAATGCAAATGTAGATCACCATTAATCAACATTTCGAGTCATCTTATTTTTATACTATCCTTTCAGTCAATGTTATTTGTCTGAGTTTTAGTTGTTTTCAAAACTAATTTCTCCCTAAAAAACAATGAATGAAGAATTTGATGATAAATATATGAGATCTCATAATTTCATAAATTGGAATATTAAAGACCGAAAAGTTGAAAATTGAAGAAAAATATGTATGTAATGTAAATAAAGAATTTTCATTAATGCTTGTATTTTTTTGTTTTATTGGAAACGTTTGAAACTTGAGGTAAATTCACGTGTTGAATGTTGAATCTTGAAAGATACTCTTCTTGGCGTATCATAAATTCAACATTCGAAGGACATAAATTTCCTGGAATTTCCCTCTAGGCAAAGTGTATTAACATCTACTTGAAATGTTGATTAGATTACGTTGGGCGGAAAAAAGACGGGGGTTGTTGATTTGAATTGGAAGAAGTAAACTCGCGCGAGACGCAAGGCCAAATTGGTAAAAAAAGAATGCCTGAGTACCTTGATTGAAAAATGTGTATTTTTGTAGATCACGCAGTCTCGCAGCCGATTTCGATGGGGACCGGTCGAAGGGGAGTTGGATCAGGATTTCACCATCAAACATCTGAAGTCGGGGCAGTTCTCAGTCCCCGAGGAAGGTTTGTGTTTTCATCTTCATTATTAGATACTTATTATTATAATTATTGTTGTTATTATTATTATTATTATTATTATTATTGTTATTGTTATTGTTACTATTGTTATTGTTATTATCTTTATTTAAATAACATCAATAATACTATTAGTGACTGATTATTTATATAACTCTGCAGTGGCTTATGCCATTATTAGAATCAGTAATTATCACTTGTATTATGAGAAGATATGTGGCGTGGACTGAAGAAAGGGTACTAACAGCACCTCGCCGCCTTTCGAAAAAAACGAGATTGAAAAGAGAAGGTCCCTAAGCGTAGCATGGACCGTCCAATTTTGTACCTCAATTTTTTATGAAATAAAAAAATCATACATTTTCGAGAGTAGACTCGTTTGATAGAGCAAGATTTCTATATTCAGAATCACTGAATATCTCGAATTCGATTTTTGGTGCTGTTGTACCCTTTCTTCAGTCCACGCCACATATGTTGATAAACAAAAAACAAAAAATAGTGAAAATAAAGGATTTTTGAAAATTGGGATGGATCATTTGTAAAGAATATTAGAATTCAACTGATCATTGTAACCACTCTATATTGATTTTATTGTCAAGTCCTTAGATTGTAAAGGAAACAGAATTCTGGAACAATGATATATTGTTCTTCACTCTTCATCGCTGTTTTTCTTTTAGTGTAAAAAAATACTATTCTGCCATGATAAAAAAATCCATACTATGTATTTTCATACATAGTTGAAAGAAAAAACTAACTTTTTTTCTCGAATCAAAGCAAATCAACTATCTTGAATAACATCGAAAAATTATTTTTATGCGCAATAATATTCATTCAATATTTTGCTTTATTTGAAGTGTTAACCTCAGCTGTTTCATCTCGAAATTTTCATGGTTATGGATGTTTCAGTGATTTTAATGGTCTACCGATTTATCAAATTATTGAGTGAGATAGTAAATATTTCAATATTGAGAAATAACATGTGAATAATGTTAAGTTACAAATATTGAAAAGATAGAAGAATAATTATAAAAGTGAATAATCTATGTATCGCTTTTCACTCTTCATCGCTCTATTTTTCTGCTAGTGTAAAAAAATGCTATTCCGCCACGAATAAAAAAAATTCATCCCTTTTTCATGCACTTGTAAAAAAAAATTAATTTTTTTTATTTATTATACAGACTAAATTATCTTGATCAACATCCTAAAATTCTTTTAGTAATATGTATGGCATCTATTGTTTAATTTAAAGTGTTGACCTCAGCTATTTCATCCAAAATTTTTCATGGTCAAATACTTTTCAGTAATTTCGGTGATGTACTGATTTATCAAATTACTGGTTTGGATAGTAAATATTTCAATGTTGAGAAATAACACGTGAACAATGTGGAGATACAAATATTTAAAAGAGAATAGAATAATTAGAAAACTAAATAATATAACAAATAATATATGTATCGTTTTTCACTCTTCATCACTCTGTTTTTTTTGCTAGTGTAAAAAAATGATATTCTGCCATTATTAAAAAAAGTAATCTCTTTTTTATACTCTAATCAGTAGAAAAATAAGCTTTTTTTTAATTATATAAAGTAAATGATCTTGATCAGCATAGAAATATTCTTTGTATATTATATTCATTGCATCTATTGTTTCATTTCAAATATTGGCCTCAGCTGTTTCGTTCCAAAATGTTTATAATAATGTACGTTTCAATAATTTCAGTGATATACCTATTTATTTAATCAATAATTTGCATGGTAAATATTTCAAGTTCGAGAAATAATACATGAATAATATAAAAATACATATATCGAAAAGTGTAATAATAGCAAATTCTTCTTAATTTTGATTAAATTTTGTTGATGAAATACTTCAATACAAAAAAAACATTAAGCTCTATATTGTATGATTTTTTTTATTGCGGTTTGACTTTTTTGAAACAAACCTTACTCTATTCTCCGAGGAAAGATAATCTAGACACCTAATTAAAATGATGCATCTAAAGTTTCAATTTCAGTGAAACTGGTGGCTTGGGAGTGAAAATGGTGGAGTACGTTTTGGGATCGAGCCCTACTACCCCAAAAGATTTGGATAATAGGATGGTGTCTTTGAGATTGGTAAGATTAAAAAAAAAACGAAGTTTAAAATACCAATTGTATATTGCAAGAAAATTTATTAAATTTATCAATAACATTCAAATATAGCAAAAACTGCAAGAATGAAATTTTACTCTAATATAAATTTGCCTTATAATAGAATTTTTATCTTATTTTCTTTTGTAACGTTCTTTTCGTTTATCTCATTATCCTTGAAATGATGACAAAGGGGAAATTGCGTGAAGTTCAAATTTCATTACTAATATTTTGTATTTTCTCGCAGACTGCGGAAGCAGACAAAAAAGAGAAGGACAAAGGCTCGGCAAGTCCTTTTGACGGTTCAAAGGATGACACTGGACCACAGGGTAATGGACTAACGTCGCAAAACGGACTCGACGACGAAAAATGCTTCAAGTGAGTTCCACGCTGGGCGGCAAAACTAAATCCAATCAATAATCCTGGCTTTTATTTTTACCGCCTCTTGGCTTCCTCGTTCATTCGATAACAAAACCTTCAGCTATGAAAAGATTCATCTGACGTTTTAAATCATTTCTCTGAGAGAACACCAGGTTGCAAACAGGTTTTAAATGTGAAATCGCAATGGTAACCGTTCATAATATTATACTAAGGCAAGGAATTATATTTAGGTAGTTTCCATAAGTGATGTGAATTTTGTCAAAATAGATAACTTTTCTTTTAACTTTGATGTTGTGGATTACACTTTCTTTAATGTTTGGTTGAAAGAAGGTTCTAGAAAAGGGTATAATTTGAAACATTTATAAAAATACTAACTTTGCTGAAATTCAAAGACTTTCCAGTTGTTTAAATATTTCATGCTTCAAAAATTCTTAAAAAAATTATATTTCTAGGAAAGATTACTGAAGGTAAAAGAATTTTCAGCTTTTGTAAAACTTTCAGATTCACTCAATTTAAATTATGAATGAATCTTTAATTTTTTTCATATTTGGAGTCTTTAATTTTCAACAAGTAATAAAAATTTCCAGTGAAATTATGTGAAAGTTTTGAAATTATACGGAATTTTGTACGACTGAGTTTTTGTAGAATATTAATTGAAAAAAAATTTTTTCCTATGACTTTATATTCAAAATTCTCGAACACTTCAATTTACAAAAAATAAGTGAAAATTTTTTGAGTTCAGACATTTTAAAATCTCACAAATTCTTATTTTATAATTTTCTGAAATTTGGTTGAATTTTACAAATTATTGAAAAATGTAAAATTTTGAGTGAATTCTCAATACTGGATAGAACTTATGATTTTTTTTTTTTATGAAATTTCGAAAACCTAAAATTACATAAAAATCCGAAAATATGTCTTAGTCAAAACGAATCTTGATTGCATTTTTCAGTTTTAAAAATTTGTCACATGTCTTTACTTTTTTTTCACGGAGGTTTATGTGAAAATATTTCCAAGGATAAATTAACAAATTGTATCATATAGGAAGGAAGGAAAAAGGAAAAACTATTGTACATTGATGAATAACAGTTTAGATATCAAAATCGTTCATCTCCCAGTTTGAAAAGCTATTAATTCAAAGATTATTCATATTATCTTCAAAAGTTCAAGTCTCATGTTTATATTTAGAAATAAAAATTTTTGATTGTTTGGTAATTCGATAGTTGGAATGGATAAAGTTTAAACTTTTGATTCCATTGAAATTCTTTTTAGACATTAAAAATGTTGTAACATTTTTTATCATCTGAAAATTGCAATCTCTGAACTCTTCATTTTCTTGAAAATTAGATTTCTAGAAATTAAAAATTCATGTAACTATACATTTTTCAAAATTTGATCAAAATTATGTCCTTAGTTTCTCCATATCGAAAATTCCATTTTCAATTTTTCATTGATTTTACTATTGAATTTCGGAAAGTCCTCCATAAATTTTTCTTGAAACGAGTAAATATTTTTACGAATCATTCATTTTTTTCATCAACTTCTAATGTTCGGTTAGCTATATTTTTTTATGAATGTATGAAAAATTCGTTAAATTTTTACAAGATTTTTTCCTAATACATAAAAGATTCTAAGATGTACAAAATTTATATCTGAATTGATGAAAATCACTCAATTTTTAAAATTTGTCAGATTATGATTATAGGCAATTGTGAATAATTGTTATAAATGACAATGCATATATTTTGCCCTTCAAAGATTGTGGAAAGAAAAGGTGAAGGTATTTGGAAATATCAGGAAAAAATAACGATTTCGAAAAATACTTCCAAATATTTAAAAAACTATAAAGTACCTTCGATCGTAAACAAGGACATTTAATGAAAATTTTTGTAAACTTCCATACATTGAAAATAATCGAAAATCATCGACATCTCATCAAACCATTAATTCTTTGTAATTTTTGATATTTATATATTTTTGAGGATTAAGAAAGATAAGAGAAACTTTTGGGAAACGTTAATAATTTCATCGAACTCATAAATGTAAAAAGATTTTTTCAAGTAACTTCAAATTTTCAAAAATCTAAAAAGTTGTTGTACATATTATTTTCCAATAATTTCAAAAATTGAAGAATATTCAAATATGTTTTGATTCCTGTGCATCCATTCTTTCACATATTTGTATAATCTTGGAATGTTTTCGTCATTTTTTGTATTAAAAGTTGAAATTATTTATAGAAATTTTTTGTGATCAATAATCTTTTGAAAAAACTGTATTTTGATTTGAAATTCACGTATAGAATTTATCTTGAAGTTTCATTCAATCCCTTTCTGTCATAAGTTTTGAAAGAATCAAGAGATAAATGCGAAAATAAAAGTTCCTAAGACAAAAAATTGTTAGATAAAATTTTTAATACAATACTCTTCTGTTTGGATTTCTATTTGAAATTTTTTCACATGTTCCCCTGTTCTGCCCAAAAAAAACTAAAAAACAACGTTATTTGAAACTGCTTGAATTATTTAATGGCAGAAAAATCTAGAAACTAAAAGATTCAAAGTTGTAAATACTGTCACTTCACCATTTTTCGCAAGTTTTGGGATTAGCATAAATATTTTCTGGAGCCTAGATATGAAAATTGAACTTGAAGTTCTCTTTCAATCTGATGTTTAAAATTACGGTAAATTTCAAGTACATATGGGTGATTGGCTTTACTTAAAGTTTGACGAAATTCTCTGTCTCCAAAAATACTTGGAAAATGTAAATAAATTGGTTACGATTACAAACAAATGAGGAAATTTTTCGATGATTTAAAAGCACCTACTAAACTTAAAATAATAGTCTTGAAATGTTAGAAAAAAATTCTCAAAATTTTTAGTATTACTTGCCAATTTTTTATGATTTGTGGTGAGATTTCATAATTTGAAAAATTCTGGAGAATAAAATTTTCTTAATATTTATCTTTTGTAATGATTCAATATTCTGTAACAACTTCTACACATGTTGTATATTGATACATTGGTATCAATTCTCCAAGATTTTTGAAATTGTAAGAGTTTAAAAAACGACTATCTAAATAATGTTCTAAGCAATTTTGAACAAAACTGTTTAAAATATTCTAATTAGGTTTTAAGAAATTAATCTTTATTTTCCTTAATTATTTCAAACCTTTGGTCGAAAGCGATGCACAGAGATAACTTTTTTTTATACAAAAATAAATTTTACATAGTGAATATTTCAATATTAAAACGAAAGAATAAATATAATCATGCGTACATTAAAATATAACTTTCCAAAAGGAAAAATAAAGTTACATAATTCTCAAAATTCATGCAACTGCACGTTTTGAAAAGAATTTTACTTTACAAAATAATTTTATGAATATATAAGTTTGAGAATAAATTTAACTATGCGTACTTGGATATGAAATAATTCTGTTCTAAAGAAACGATTAAATTGCATGATCCAACGATTGTTTAAAAATAAATTTTTTTAAGTGCTAAAAACTGTATGTAATTAAAATTTGAAATTCAATGGAAATGCACGGTCGATGTTATAAAATTAATTTCGTAATAATATATATTTTTTTTAATAACTTGGAAGAAAAATACATAATTGACATTTGATAAAAATGTATTTGAAAATGTTATGAAACAGTTTTGAATCGAACAATTTAATTTTAAATCGTGCGAATTGTAAACTTAACTTGCGAGTTATAAATTTTGAAGTTAAATGATTGGAGAAGTATTTTGAAACTCTGAATAAGTTTTCAACAACGAAAAATAATTACATATTACTTAAAAAAAATTTTTTCATAGATTGTTGTATTTTTTAACGAGTTCGTATGTAAATTGAAAGACTATATAGCTGGATATTTAAGAATATTAACAATTACTGAATATGAGCAATACACTTTTTTACCTATTTTTGAAAGATCAAAGATAGATTGATAGACTATCATTTTTTACATTCGCTAAATTGCTTTGTTTATGAGTCTTTACATACGATACATATATTGTATCTTCATGCAAATTTTGAATGAAATTAAAAACTACGAACCTAAAAACTTGCTCGTAATAGGCTATGAAACTATTTTATAGATTACATTTAAGAGTGTTTTTATTTATTCATTTTTTTTCTGAAAGACATGTAAAAAAATAAAAAGAATTTCTCACACGGTGTTAAACAACTCTATTGGACAAAAATAGTATTAGAGTCTAATTTTAACTCTAAGATTTTTTGGTAGATTTTGAACGTTAGTAATAGTGTAATGTTTTGGAAATGTACTGTTGGAGAAACGATTTTTATTGCATTAATAGTTTGTAAAAATATCAAAAATTGTAAGGAAAAAATATTTCGTGAGTAAGAAAAGTAAACAAGATGGAAAAGTTTGATCTGAATGCATTAAAATAATAAATAAATAGGACCCAAAAATGTAAATCAATTCAAAAGATTTTCATAATTTGACAACAACGTCACAAATTTGTGAATACAGCAACAAATCATTGTGAAATTAAGTATGTAGGAAAAAATCAGGCAACTGATATGATTAGTAGAAACAGTTTCGAATGAAATAAAATTAGAATATAAAAGCTTGTATGACGAAAAATTAGATAAAGAAAATAACGTAACAGAATAAATTTTTAATATTTGTGTAAAAACTAGAAAAAAGGAGGCCTTAAAACATTTGTAAATTTTTTTTATATATGAGGAAGAAAAAAAGGGATTCATAAGAAGCCATTTCCCGCATGCCGTACAGAAATTGTTTATATATATTATATAAATTATAAGATATTATGTATCGTGATCATATTACTATACACGAAGAATATTAATGGTTTGAAATTAAGTAAAAACCATAAGGTATGAAAGTTATAAAACAAACAAAAAGTGAAAGCTGTTGAAAGTTATTATTAATGTTCAAAATTTGTTTTAAGAAAAAAGATCAGATCTAGTTTTGTTCCAGGTTTGTAAAAGATCTATAAGGAGTGATCTCTAGTGTGTTTTAAAAATATGTAAAATCTGATACAAAAATCAACTGAAATTTTTTATGATAGAAGTGGGAGAACGCATAAATGTTCGTTTGATTCAATTTTCAATATAATTTTTTCGTCTGTTTGTTGCATTCTTGAAAAAAATTGATGTCATCGAACAATTTGAAAATTCGTATGTTGCTACCAAACTTGTATAAAGTGTTTCACAAATATAAAAAATTCAATAACACATTTTCATTGTTTAAACTTGTATTTTCCTTTCATTTTTGACGAGCGCATAAAGTAAAAGAAACTTGATATAAATACAGAAGAATAAAAACATAATATAATAACTCAATTTTTAACGTAGAAAAAAATAGTAGGATTCTTAGGTAAGAAAAACAAAAGTATATGAAGGTTAAATTTAACTAAAAATTTTATTGTTATGTTCAATAAAATAATAGTGTTTTCGTATGAAAATCAAAGACGAAGTTCATTGAAATATAGATAATGAGGCAGTCAATTTTGAGAAACGTTTGTAGTATATATTTTATAGTATAAGGAGGTTAAATGCGTTTTGATAAATAAAAAGTCAAGTATAGATTATATTACAGTTGAATGATTACCATTGCTTGGCGAAGAAAAAAATAACTTGACAGAAATATTTTTATTGTACTAAGCAAGAATGATGTATTTTATTGTAACAGTACAATGGAATGTAATGAAATACAAATAAATACTCAGAAAATTTTTTATACGAAATGTATTTTAAAGTATATAAGGTTATATAGAATACAGAGAAAACAAAATCTAAATTTAACTTTTTATTTTTCACGAAGAACAAGCTAACCAGTTATAAAAAATACATAGAATTTCACTTGATAGACTTCACGACCACTTTGTCACCGATATTGTCTTTAAAGAACCATGACATAGTTTGCAATTAATCCCTGTGTCGAATTAATTTATCTATGAAACCGATAAAATTGCCTTTGTGAATCGACTAGGTTTATCACAGAGTACATTACTTTAGCTAAATTCCTTTGAGGCCGTATTGTTTACTCGATAATTTCATCATGGTATCAATGTCAGTAACTGAAAACCAAAACCATCAGATAAAAAGTTGAAAGACTCGTTGTCTGTATAGGCACGAAATAATTTTTTATTGCTTCTTGAAAATAAAGAATGACATTGCACATAAAATAACACACAAAATTTAGGTGTTTGAGAGAATAGCTTTCATTTGCTAACAAAAAAAGTCGCAAAGTTCTCTATGACTAGAATTTGCATGATGATAGTTTTTCGACTTAAACTGTAATAAATATTGATTGTTCATTTGGGAAACGCAAGAGTAAATACTCTAAGCGATAAGATCTTTGAGCACTCTCACGCTAAAATGCCCCATAACAATTTTACATTCGCGATTTCACGCGGGTAATGTGCTTTTTGAGAATAGGCTTTGCCGAGAAATTCGAGCCGAGAGTGAATTACGACCAACGAGATGAATTATAGCGCGCGTGAATTCGGTACCCACAGTTCGCTAGCGCGGATAGCATTCGTACTCTTGACGTTTACGATCCAGGGTTTGTCGTGTACTTAAGGCAGGGAAAAAAAATTTGCACGTTGAAAGCCGTTGTGAAAACGTCAAAATCTTTTCTATTTTATTTTCAAGGAGATGAAAATTCCTAGTTAGATTTCATTTTTTTTTTTTTTTTTAATAATTGTCAATCATTTTTCTTCCAAGTTTTGGAAGAGAGCTTTTTTCCAGTAATTTACAAAAACATACAAAATGAAACACTTGGAGCCGAAAAAATATAATGCTGTAGAAATTGACGAGGGCAATGAAATACGTAAAATATTCGATTTAATTACGAGCCATTGTTGTTTGCAGTTGATTTTGACTCTAGAGTAAACAAATCGATAATATCCAAATTTTTTGAATTTTTGAAATTGGAATATAATTATATATCATGTTCAGAAAATGTACATTTTGAGTTCGAATCGCTTATTTTTCTTATTTACTATTTTTTGGTTACCTCGAATAACATTCAAATGATTCTAATTTTGTTTGTAATATAATTTTGAACCTTTAGAGATACTAGAATTTCGGAAATGGTCAGAATCCTTGATTTTTTCGAATAGTGAAAATTGTTTTGATTTCTCTGTTCAAAAAATGGACACCTTTTCAAGTAAAAAATTGTAACGAAGTTGAAAAAGTTAATTTCATTTAACTCTTCAATACTCAATGAATTTTATAATTTTCAAACTCGTGAATTTCAAACTCGTGTTGCTTTGTATTAATGTCTCACATTTTAATATTAAAATTAAAAATAAATGAATTTTTTACAATTTTTTGAATTAGAAATTGATGTTTCTGAATGCTCAAGTTTGCATTATTAATATCGGAAGGCTGAAATTTCAAAATTTTTATTCTACCGATTCTCAAACCATGAAATAACAAATTTTTTTTCTTAATATTGATTAAAATCAATTGATACTATATCATGGCAAACTTCTTTTAAAAACTCCATTATCGTAATTTTTTGGAAATTTTATTTATTTAACATTTTTGAATTAAAAGAAATATAGCTAATGGAATGGAAAAGTTTATTGTACCTAATTTTTGAGTCCCAACATTTTAGAAATTACTATCATTAGGAATATTCGAAAATGATCAAGAAATGTTGAAAAAATTATAAGAACAAATAAGTCAAATTTCTGAATAGTAAGAATATCCAAACCCGACAAGAAGTTCAACTGAACTTTTCGATCATGTATTTTTTTCTAATTTCATACGATATCTAAAGTTGCAAAAATATCTGCGATTCACTTTGTAATTTGAAATTGTATCTAAATAAATGCATAGTGAATACAGCACCTAACTAAATGAAATAAAGTTGATTACAATTTCGCTCGTATCGAGCTATAGAATACAATTTCCATAAGTTCAATAGTCTTTGGAAAAAATGATTCTAAAATACGAACATTGTATAAACAGTGCGCCTGTAATCGCGAGTATTATTGGCGAATATTACGTGTGTCTAATGAACATATTTTTGTTTATTGCTTTCATCCCAGCCGTACACCAGGAAGCAGGCAACCTTCTCCCGGAGAAGAAGAATTTCACAAGAACGCCACATTGGCTGTGACAGCTGGAGCTGGTGGCGTCGTGCTCCTGAAGCCGAGCGTCGACGTAAATACTCTACATGGGAATGATGAGCACTTCATGGCGGCTTTTGCCCAGGCCCACCATCTGCAACACCCCCAGGCACCGCCAACCCATCATCTGCAGCACCCACACTCGCATGCAGCCCAGCTCTTCGGGGCGCAAGGACCACCGCCATCCCAGGTACCGCCACAGCCGCAGCAACAGCAGCAACAGGGGCCCCCTCAGCAGGACAACAGCACCCATTTCGACGTACAGGTAGGATTTGCATACTATTTTTATCACCATAAGTCCAGAGCTGCGTGACTCATATTTTTTAAATAGCCCCCCCTCCCAGCCCCAGAAAAGAATGTGATGCACTTGGGTAAAATCCGTTTTTGAAGAAAAATCATTGAATGGGTAAATTTTTAGAATCTGATGACCTTACGATGGTGTTGCGTAGCTTGGAACCGCGTAGTTCTTTAATTTGAAAGAATTCTTGAAAACCTCTGCGTCGTTAAAAAAGGATTCATGAATCAATCCTGAAAACTAGTGTTAGTGTTTGATGGCTTGAGTAGGATAGTCGGGCGGAATCTAATCCCTATGGATTGAAGAATAGAGGGAACGAGAGATCGATTATCTTTAATCGAAAATCGAAATTTGTTGAGAAATAGTCGGTTGCCGGATCAAAATTTGTGCAAAAAATCTAGTGATCATAATCGATTATTAATTATTTATTGCATTCACTGAAATTAACTTGCATTTTTGGAAAGCTTTCATTAGAGATTCAAATATTTAATTTAATAAAAATACAATTGTAATAATAAATGTAAAATTTTACAATTTCTGTATAAAAAACATGAATGTAAAACGTGTGGCTAGTTCAAATACTTGATTTGACCATTGAAAAGTTGAGCAATGAAAAAACGTATGTTTGAATAAAGCAATCATGGCTAGAAATTTTACATAGTACATTACGCCTCATTGCTATTGACTTACATATTAAAAGTTCTTTCTGAGTTTGAAGCTAAAGAATTTTCACTGAATATTTTTCATCGAATGTATTACAAAATGAAAGTAAGAGAGAATAGCAAGAAAAATAAATTCGAAAATAGATATTATAGATTCAATTAATGAAAAGTATAAAAATTCTAAATCAGTAACATGTCTGATTTTCAAATTTTGAATTGAAAAACAAAATTAATGCATTTACATACATTTTTGTTGACAAATGAAGAAATTCGTTCTTATTATTGAGCAGTGTTTAATAGTCATGAATTTTTGATGAAGATTGTTCTGTTAAATTTACTGTAAAGTAAAAGAGTTGAAAAAATTGAGAAAATGAACGAATGAGAAAAAGTTATTAGTGTAGATTCGAATAATGAAAAATTTAAATGTTGCGCTCAAAACGATTTGAATGAATTTTTCCAAAAACCAGGGTCATTAAAAAAGTATTTATTATTCAACCTAGAAAAATATTGTTGATGTTTGATGAATTGAGCAGGATAGTCAGACCTAATCTAATCTCTGTAGATAAAAAAATGGAAGGAACGCGAGATCGCGTTTTTGGAAAGCTCAAATTATGATTGAAAAAAATTCACATTTTACAATTTTTCATCAAAAATTCGAATTCGACATGTGTGACTTATTGAAAAATTACAAATATTCGATTGGACAGAATTTCAAATAAAAAATTACGTCTCCTTGCTATTGACTTATCAAGAATTATTTTGAATTTGAGATCTCACGAAGTTTTTGAGGATATTTTTTTTCTTCAAATTTCCTATAAAAATAAACGTCTAAAGTTTAGCTAAGAAATAACAAAAGTGAAAATAGTTATGGTTGCGAATATAATTAATGAAAATTAGAAATATCAAGATTAGTAAAATATATGATTTTGATATTCAGGACGATAAGTTTTAATAATTTTACACATTTTGCTTCCAAAATCTTGATTGACTGCATTTGAATAAATTTGTCTTGATAAATGAAGAAATTTGTTCCTATTATAATGCAGGGTTTTAAATTAATAAATTTTCGACACAGATTTGTCTGTCGAATTTACTGCAAGGTAAAAGAGTTGAAAAAATAAAAAAATTAGGAAAAGTTATGAAGTATAAATTTAGTTATTGAAAAATTTAAATGTTGCATTTAGAACGGTTTGAATGATTTTTTGAAAAACCCAGGGTCATTTGAAAATAATAATTTAATGCAGAAAACTATTGTTGATATTTGGTAACTTGAGTAGGACAGTCAAACCCAGTTTAGAAATTTGACCATGAATAAATCAACATTGTTTAGTTGACAGTTATAAAAATAAGCATTTTGGCTTAGATTCAGCAATGTCTCATTAGTGGCTTTTTTGGTTCAGATAGTTCGATTCTGACATCCGAATGACGACCTTGGCAATACTTGAATTGTCGTCCAACAAAGTATGGTATTTGTACATGTAGCAAACGTTTTTCCTGTTGAAAATCAGTGGATACTTTTTGCAGAAGTGATTTGTGCAACCAAAGACAATTTTCTCGAAGCTCCTTGTTCTCATAGTCTATGAGCCTATGGAAAAAAGGAAAGGGAATAATGAGCAAATAATTAAATTGTATCTCGCGCCTCGTATGCGGTTTCTCCCTTGTGTGATCCAGATATTAATCGCGACAGGGGGGGATCCATCGTTCGTTGCACTTTATGCTGAATGGGCACCGAGTCAACAACCCGTTGCGCGTATGCGCGTGTTTCGTTTCTTCTTCGGGGCTTTCTTTGACGCCGTTTCCTCGTTTGACCCTCTCTTTTTCTCTCCTTGAAACTTTATCGAAGCGCGCGCGTTGAATCGCGTCTCGAGACACCGCAAATGGTTGAGTCGAGGGGATGGTTTTTTCCCCAACATGGAGCCTATTCGGAAGCATTTTTCGGTGGTTGGGATCATAGAAATGTTTGTTCAAGTGGAGATGTTGATGCTACCTGAAGTGAGCAGTTTATTTTTCTGTTATTTGATTAGAGCTATGAAGTACATGTTTCGAAGACGAAAACTTGTTGATTTAGTGTTTCAAGAGTAATACTCTTGAGACTGTGATATTTTTTAAAACTCCTCGTCCCTATGATCATCTGGAAAATTTGTTTCCCTTGCCTCAAGTCGAGGGAGAAATTTGTAAAAGGGAAAGGGTTGTTTCGGCATGTACGGAAGCTGTGGACGGACAAAGATGGCGCTGCACAGGACAGAGGCGCTTTAACGCGCGGAACCCTTCCTACGCGTTAAAACAATTCATTGCTCTCCTTTTACGCGCGCCGAGATTAAAGTGCTCCGCACAATGGCGTTTAACATATGGCGGCGTTTGATGCGCCGGAGGGCAAAGCCCCAGCTCAATGGCGATAAAACAATGCATCAGCGAGAGCGCCGCGCTGACTGTCGATTTTCATTTTCGTACTTGACCTTTCGCGAAGGTCGGGGGGAAGTCTCGGGTATTATAGGGTGGTGGGTGGGGTGGGCTTTTAGAAGGAACAAGTTGTAACAGTTGCGAATTTGCATTTCGTTTCGAAGAAAAAAGGAAAGATGAAAAGAATTGCGATAATAGTGATGTGGATAGGGAAAATCTGGTACCTTGGAGCTTTGAGTTGTAGTTAATTGAACGAAAAACGATTATTTTAGTGTAAGGACGATTTTATGCTGCAGCCATAGAATAGAGCTGTATAAGGAGGGGGCGCTCCTTATCAGGCATTCGCATTGTGGTTAGATTTATGTGTTTTTCAATCAAGGAATAAGATTTGAGAATTCTTTTGAATTTATCGGAATTTGCCAAAAAGTACTTCTTCAAAAAAACAACGCAATATTTGAAAAATTATCGCACTATACACTGAGGAAAAAAAACATTTAATATCAACACTTCTATTCAATTGCATGATTTGAAAAACATACGTTCATATCTAACGTTGTATCTGAACTATCATAATATATCTAATTTGAAACAATCCTTATGATGTTACATAGTGTTTCCAGTAAATCTGCGACATATTTGAATCACTTTTGTTGTGGCGAAAAGAGAAATGTTAATGGCAACAAAATATAGACCTAAAACTACTTTTAATCTTCCAACTTCGCTCAAGAATGATACATCGTAACAAGTGGAAACCGTCATTTTCCGTTAATAATATTCGAAACTTCCTGTTACACTCCGATCTTTGCATGAAACAAATGTTGTGTAATGCAAAACAACATAAAATAAAATCAAAAAATAGAAATGGTCAGCTCAACTATGCTTTACTTCTAGTTGAAATGCCATATTAATAGTTAATATATCAGAATTGGGAGGCTATTACAGAAATCCTCGCTTTCCTGCTCGTTTCCGCGCCGCAGAAAAACAAAAGCGCGTCGTGCATTTTTAATACTTGTGGAAGTGTCGACTTTGTAAGAGTTAAATTTGCAAAAAAAAAAAAAATGAATTTAGAGGAGATGGTAAATAGCTGGGGACTCGCTTATCTCTTTCCAACACTAATGGGTAAGTTTTCAAGTTATCGATCACGTTTGATGTATTTGATGTAGATTTACAATAAATACTCCGGTTTTTTCCCCTACATATACATATAACGGTTAAATTGTCGTAACTACCTTGAAATGTTTGCATTTTGCACATTATTCAAGTTTTGATCACGCTAAAATTGAAAAACTACAATTCCACGTACGTTTGCGTAAAGTTTGGACAATTTTAAATAAAGAAGCGGAAGATTCAGATGAAAAAGCGATAACTTAACTATTAAGATACCGATTCTTGTCCTACCAGTCCTAAATAAATTGAAGATGCCATGTTGGTGTTAAAATATTCAGATGAAAGAGCGATATCTTAACTATTAACATACCGTTTTTTGTCCTATATAGATCAGAGATGCCATATTGAAATTGAGAATATCTTTCACGTAACTAGATATCGCTTTCGCCATAGGCAAATATATGATATCCTAACATTAAATATACGCACTTATTAGCAAATATATCTTTTTTTCAATGTATGATTTTAATAAATTCATTCATTGATCAACACGAATTCATCAAAATGCAGTCGATTTGGTGTTTTGTTGCGAAATATTTCTTAATATTTCTGTTTTTCAATAATTGAATCCGTAACCGTAACTATTTTTCATTGTTTTTACTGGCCTGAATTTTCATGTATATTTTCCTAGAAAGTTCAGTAAAAAGTAATCCGAAAAAAATTCAGTCGATCTAATATTATATTATATTATTTATATATTATTACACTGTCTTATTTTATTAAATACTCTGCAATATTTACGCTTTTTTGGGCTACATGCCATTTTTTTAGTGCAATAATTTTTCCAAAAACTTGAGTAGGATCAATAAATTCAATTTTACTCAACTTTTATGACAAAAAAATAAAAGAAACGATAGATCGATATTTTTTTAATTAAAATTGGAATTTATTTTCAAAAACTTTTGATGTCAAATAGTAATTTATGTAAAAAACCATTCAAAGATTATACATTTATTGAAATTTACTGTATTTTTTTAAAGCTAGAATTATCATACAGAATTTAAAATTTTACTCTATTCTGTATCAAAAACTCAAATGTCAAACGTGTGACTGGTTAAAAGATTTAAAATGTTTTATCAGAACATTAAAAAATTGAGAAATGAGAAAAAAAGTATGTTTGAAAAAAGCAGCCATGACTTGGAGTATTAAATAAAAAATCACGCCTCGTTGCTATCGAATTATTATAAATAATTTCAAATTTTTATATTTAATTTCCTAGAAAAATGAACATCAAAATTCAGGCAAGAAAAAACACTTGAAAATAGTTTTGTTACGGATTAATTTATTGAAAAAACATAAATAATAAGATCGGAAAATGTTGGATGAAAAATTTTGAAAGTTGTTAATATTTTGCAACCAAAAAATAAGTTTACTTCATTTTAACGAATTCGTGTTGATGAATGAATAAATTTGTTCTCATTATTATAGTTACAGTGTTTTAAATTCAAAAATTCTAGGTGAACAATTTTCTATTGAATTTACTGCAATGTAAAAGAGTTGAAAAAAATTTAGAAATATACAAATGAAAATGTTGGATTCATAAAGCTCTGTGATCTTGATATTTTAGATGATGAATATTCAAAAAAGTAAATTTTTTCGTTTTTTGAATAAATGATTCATCTTTATTATCAAATGGAATTGATTACGTTCTTAGGCAGTTGTAATTGAAAAAAAAGAGAACTTTTTTATTGATATATGACTTCTAGATTGAAAATTTACCGCTAATTGTGCGAGTCATTCAAAAATAAAAAATCATAACTTGAATGACAAAGAAAATTGAACGATAAAAATTATTTCAAAAAATAATTGTGACTTTGACATTCGATTTCAAAAAATTATTCATTATATATCATTTGGAAAAATCATAAAGTTGGTAAATTTGTGTTGGCATTTAAAAAATTTTGTTTAACCGCAAACTGTGACTTACTGTCAATTTTATCGAAATTCACAGGAAGTATTGGAATAACGCTTTTTTATGATTTCAAAATTTCTATTTTTAAATAATTCAATCCGTTTTTCTAATTTTTTTTTAGTTTTTGTATTTCTGACTTTTTTTCAACTCTGGTTTAGTGATAAATGCAATGAAAAAAATCTGCCTTGAAAATTCATGTCAAATCGAAATAATAAATTTTGAATAATGAAAAGCAAAATATCCAATTTTTTAATATAAATATACCTATTATGTTTTTTTTTTTTTTCATACAATATTAGTTTGAATAATTATTTATCATGAGAACCCAGGTGCGCGTAGCGCGAATCATCTCTAGTTTGATAAAAATTGTCATTTAAGTATTATTATCACACCAGTATTCAGTCCAAGGGCTCAGACCTTTTTAAAAATAATTCTCGCGACTTTCCCTACACCGACTGTATAGCTATTCAGCATAGATACGAGTAAAATTCATTTCCAAAGTGTCCGTTATCGGGCGCGGGAAATAAACTCACGAGTACAACAATGCTAATAACATGGCGATGCCGATTTGTATATACAAAACCCGACTGTCTCTCGCTCGCTTCGACGCTACAATGAGAAAAATCGGGCCGCGGCGGATGCTTATTCAGAGGGAAGGAACGTAGCATGAGGAGTGACGGGAACTGGAGATATCGCCACGTTTCAGTTTCTCCACCTTCAATGGGTTTATTGTCAAGAGTTTTAAAATAAACTCTCTTCTACTCCCCTTTTAATGCGTCACTGGAAATTAGGTATGGAAAACTTGTCGATATTTACGACGATGTTTTGTAAATTATCGAATGTTCTAGAAAAGTAATGAAGTTTTTTAAAAAAAACTATCGAGAATCGTTATTATGACGTTGGTAAAAATTAGGAGCATAGAATTATTATGGATACTTATCTGAAGAAAAATTTATTGTTAAGTTTTTTTGCTTTGATGTCACAAATCTGGAGGATATAGCAAAAGATGGAAAATTCATTCAAATAAAAAAGTTTTTGAAAATGCTGAAGAATTTATGAAAACCGAAATCTAATTACTGGGATATGAAAATGAGATTTTTCTAATCAATTTTTTTACATTAATGGACACAATGCTCTGTGAAGTGTGAAATTTCGACCCAAGTGCTATTTGATCCCGATTGAATGAACCACGATTGATGATCGATAAAATTCGAAGCACTTTATACCGGAAATTAGAAGTTGCCTGGTTCTAACGCGATATCCTCGAGAACCGCAAAAACGCTAGTCGCAAAAAGAGCGTAATTGCGTTGATCCGTTTGCGGAGCAAAGCCCAAACAATTCGCTCCGTTGCCAGCGGTGGTGATTCAGCCGCTAATTGCGCCATATGAATGTATATCTTTGTGATTCGCCGGGGTTATATCGCTTTTGTGCCGGTTCGCGGTGTTTTGAGCATCTGTTAAGGATGTTTGAAGAATCTAGAAATGTAAAGAGGTAAATCGCGGAAATGCCGTGGTTGGAAAAAAAAACTTATGATTTTTTTTTTATTATGATCGTTGAAGGAGCGCCATTTTTTTTTACATTCAGTTGTTTTTGTAAGAGACCGATTTTCTTACTCATGAAAATGACATTTCTTTCTTGTGAAAAGCTTCTTCATTCTTTTATTCGATGAAACTATCATTTTATTTACATGGCTAAATAAAATATCGTCATTTTGGATGTCAATTTTTCAAAATTGCAGATCACAAATTTGTAATTCTGTCAATCCAAAAATTTCAAAATTTATCATGACATGCTTCTTTTTTCCTGCATATTTTTTGGTTTTGTTCTAAAAATTTTTAGAAATGTCCACCTGATGTATATTTCATCATTTCAAATGCCTCAAGTGTACGTAAAAAAACTCTGCTTTTTTTTTTTTATAAGTGTAAAAAATTTACTTTTCGAGGATCATTGAACTAATTATAACGGTTCTCTTGAAACGTAAATAAGAAACTCTCAATGTATGTTTTTTACTTTTTTGTCATCTGATTTTGAATATTTGAATTTATCAGACATTTTGAGTTCAGTATCTTTAAATACAATATTATTGTATGTTCTGGAGTTATGATGTTATCAAGTTATATGCGTAATCAAACATCATAAATTTTCATGTATCGTACACTTGGAGAAGTACGATGATTATGAGTATTCTACTTCACGCTCAATAAATTTTTTTTTTTTTCTTATTCAAAGTGTTACTCCATAAAGAATATATCAATCATAGATTGATATCATTTATATTAATTCACTATCGAGACTTTTTTAGAAAATTTAGATTTTTAGTAGAAAAAGTAGAAATATGTGAATTATTTAGAATTCCATGATAACCTCTTACTACTAGTTGAAATAATTTTTTTACCACGAACTAGAAAAACCTAAATCGTCCTGAATTTTTATCAACTTTTCTAAAATCGATAGAGTTATTGCTTTACTATAACTTTTTCGAAGCTTCATGGCAGAAAATTTTTCAATCTTACAATAAAGCATGAACTTAATTATGTCAAAAAAATGACTCAGTTTAAAATTTGTAACTTTCGCATCAGTGGATTCCATGCATTTTTAACATTACGAATTTATTCTATGTCACGCAAATATAGATTTTTACAAAAGTTTTCATTCTATAAGTAGAAACGTAAAATAGGATACACCTTTTTGTAATTTAATTTTTGTTTTTTGTTTTCAAAATTTGATATTCATATTCTGACGAGAATACTTTGTTTCGTAATACCTGTAAATCCAATATACATGTGATCCTAATATTCAAAGTATTAAAAAGAAAAGAATATATGCAGCAGAGAAATTAAAACCATGGAAAAATATCGCACTCACACTCATTTTTAGTGGCGCACTTTTCTCTTTTTCGATAAGTGATTTTTCACAAAATATTCTTGATTTTTATGTTGTTTGCGACAATACGAAACTTACTAATGATTATTGTCAAGATATGATCATTTTTATGATACAAAAAATCGCTAACCATAAGTAGAAAATTACTTATCGATAGTAAATGACCAATAATTAAAAAAGAAGAAAGTGACACCAAAATGGAGTATTTTCTTACTATTTTAACCCGAGCGAGAGAGCACTTGTGACGTATATGAATTCTCTGAAAACCATATGTTTGATTATGTATTTTTTGAGCTTTCCGAAATTATTTATTAGCATAATAAGTTGAGTGAAAAGTAACAACGGAAGTTAGAGAGCCAAGAAAACCTGGAAAAGTCTTGAAACTTGCGTCGGTGGATTATTCAAGCTTGTTGAATTAATTCCCCCGTGTCTGCGTTTCACTCGATCTTAGGCTGAAAGGCCCTCGATGCCTGGGAGATATGGTAAGGCGCAACGAGAGGGAAACAAGGGCGAATTAACGCGCCGTGTGAGACTAATTACGCGCGATTTTCCCTTAACGGCGCGATGTTATATTCATGGGTTTGAACGTGCGATCGGTGCGTGCCGACGGCTTTTCGTGGGATCCGAGTTTCGCAACGGAAATGCCACGGGAACGCGCCTCCGCCGCCTTGGAAAACGCGCTCATCGCGATAACAACAAGCGTAGTTTTTCTTGTCTTCGCGGCCAAGTTCATTGTTTTTTTATTTCATGTGAAATTTTTTTTTTATATTTGCGCCGCTCCTCATATGCGGCTTGTAATTTGATTTCGAGATTTCCCAGGGCTACATTAATGATATTGTAGGCTTTTTTTTAAACTAGATCAAATTTGCGCGCCCGTAGGGCGCGCGATCCGAGAATCATCGTTTGGACAGAATTTAAAATGAGTATATAAACTTTCAAAATAACTGACGGTTGAATAGTGGTTTCGAGCAGACCGATCTGGTTTGGTTCGTGAGCAAATGTTGCTGCTAACAATAACAATATTTGAAATTGATTTCGCAAATAAGTGCTGGCCAAATAAATATTTATTGATTAATCAATAATTTGTTTTTTCCACAAAATTTAAATTGAATAAGATCTGTCAAGGCTGTTTTGTTGGGAATGAATATGGCAGGTATTTTATCATGGTGAAGGAAAGATTTAACATTATTTCAATATACATGGAACAAACAACAAATTATTATAATTTTACCACGATTATTTGAGGAATAATTTCTATTACGTATAGAAAATTTCAAGAGCAATCATTGGGAATAATTCCATTCGAGGTACACGTTAAAAACTTCAATATACTTTAATGAAAAATTCATCAAACTTTTACAATGTAGCAACAAATAAGATGCCCTTCGGAAAATTCGTAAACAATTTTTTACCTTACCTGAACCTGAAATATGAATAAGATGAATGAAAAAAAAAAAAAAAAAAAAAAAACAAAAAGAAATCCCCTTTCTATCTTTTCGATATTTTATCATTCGACTTTTGGCTTGTTCACTTCTTATGTATTTTTCAGTGGTCAATTTGTAACACCATTTTTTCCTTCACTCGGAACAATTTTTGAAAAATTTTTAACTCACATATTTAGGAACAATATTAAGTGAAGTAAAGTTTTTATCCTCTCCAATAATATATATGGCTTTGCTATGATTGATCAAGTGTATTAAGTACTAGCATTAAATATGTTGTGAATAATTTCCTTCAAAAAATGTTTGCATACATTTGGAAATTTAATAGACAAAATTCATCTTTGAAAGGATATCCTGAAGGTAGTATTTTTTCAAATAAATAAAAAATGCATGTATTCATTTTTCACTTCCGAAACATATATGTATACGTCATCGTACTCAAATTTGATAAAAAAGTAATGAAATAATTTGTAATTATAATTAGAATATTAAATTGATCTTTGAAATTATTGAAATATTATTTGATTATATCGAGGAAAATGATTCGGAATTCATAATTCAAATGATATAATACTATATTATCTTTGGTTCGATGTATAGTACTATTTCTAATTGAATTTTATTTGATAACCGATAACTGAAGTGAACAAATTGGAGATTATGTCATTGAAAATAAATAAATAAAATCAAATAATAAATCACAACTTCATTGATGAACTTAATAAAGGAAACAATTAATTCTTATCCGATTCATTATTTATTATTTATTCATTCAATTTTTGTATTAAAAAAAATTATTGATTTTCATAAAAATATATAAAATATAAATAATTGAAATCAATCATTACTATCATTTTGTGTAATCATGTTTGGCAGTAAAAATTGATTTTTATTCATAAACAATTTATGGAATTTTTAATCGATTTTGTATGTCAATATAGAAAATTCGAAATTTAAGTTTTGGATTATAAATTCGAGACTATTATTTTAAAAATTATTTTAAAAAAAACACGACAGTTTTTGTATAGTTTCATGTAAATTTTCAAATAATGAAATTGAAAAAACAATTTTTTACGCGACAAACAGAATAAATAAGACGTATTGCTGAACATCACTTTGAAAAATTCAAAAACTAAACAAACATGCAAGTGACGTTTTTTTCGAGAAGAACAGCAATGATTATTGATCATTTTTTTTTTTTGTACGCACTTCATATTGTATTTTCTTCAAGCACGAAAAATTTTTTAAAATGACATTTCATCAAACGTCAACCGCGGAATCTATATTAGCCTTAAAATTTCATTATGCACACAGAAACAATAACATGTCATTTTTCGATATTTACTAACAAAATTGAAGAAAAACTGAACATCATGACGCGAGCTGAGATTTTTTTCATTTAATTATTTATCACTACTCATTCTCACACCGAGTTCGCAATTTTTTTCAGTTTGTTTACAAAACAATCGACATGCAGTAAACTTCATGCGTGCTCAAAGAATAAATGTCACAAAATTAAGTTAATCATTTTAAGAAAAAATGGTTGTACACTAGGAACTCTAAGGAGTCCGCAGTCAGACACGATCGAGGCGATCGTTTATTTCGTTACGCTTAAGAAATTGACGCCGCGAGCAGCCCATGGGCGTAGAGCCTGTCAAATTTTTTCCTTCTAAACATGGCCACATATGCTACGTAAATTTCGTGAGCTAGTATTGCCTGTGTTACGCCACTGGAAGGGTCGGGAGCGCGATCGCTTTCTCGAGCAAAACTCGTGTTCCCCTGTAAAATCACAGCGGGACGCGACACCTTCGAGGCGGACTCCTTAGAGTTTCAAGTGTATTTGAAACTGCGAAAGATTCGAATTTGAGCAAAAGTTGAAAAAGAGGAAATTTCATAAAGTACATTCTAAAGAATTGGAAATGTAAAAGCAAAATTTGTTTATTATACTTGAAAAGTATTGGATTACTGTAGAAAAAATTACATGCAAGAATCGTTTTGTAATTTGATATAGCTGTTTTTTTTTAAGTCAATTGTGTCATTAAAACGTTCAAGAACTTTTTATTGAATTGTTCACATTTTTGGATCAATTGAGTATTTTTTATTCATTTCCAAAAATGGAAAAAATCTTGGAAAGAAACCACGCGCTATGTATTTAAGAAATGTATGATTGCAAAATTTCCCCTCTTTTGAATTAATAAAGCAGATGAAATAGCATTTTTGAGAATTTTCTTGTTCATTATAATTTTTACCATCATTCATTTTACAAGTTTTCGAGACGGTTTTATAGATAAATGGAGCTCTTGAATTTTCAAAATTTCACCCTTTCGAAGGAAAATGTTCTCCCAAGCTTGATATGCAGATTGAAGAATGTTTTTCGAATGAACATTCATAGAGATTAGTTGGGAAAATTTTTTGCCCACTTGCCCACGCCAAGAATTTGTCATTGTTGTTATGAATAAGCGTTCGAAAATTGGTGCGACTCGCGAGTTCGCCGAGTCGTTTTACAATACACTTTTGCTGGAATTTGCACGCCCGACGAAGCGTCTGACTGGCGTATATTGAATTAGTGCCGACGCAGTAGAACAAGCGCGTATCCGGCCAGACGCTCTCGCTGGCGTACGACTATTTCAAGCGACTCGTTTGCGACTTCGATACAAAAATCACTATTGTCCATCGAAATGCATCTCCCACTCCTGAACACACTTTACATTTTCAACCATACCGCAGCTTCATTTCACCACGAAGATGTTAAATATTATTATTTCATTAATAGAATATTATCACACACCGAAGCCTAATCTAGGAACCGCATTAAAAAACCCATCGAGTTTGTCAAAGTCGCTGTAAAATTGGGTGAAACGCTCGTAGATTAACGCGAAGAGATGAAACCACCTGATAACATCGCGCTGTGCAATTAATGTTGATTGCAAAATTAGCAGAACGTAAATTAGAGCGTTTCTTGAATCTCGTTTCTTTTCACTTTAATTGTATTTTTTTCCTTCTTCTTTAAAATTGTAACTGTATCTAGAAATTCTAGTAATGTTGCAATTTCGAAAATTTCTTGTTTACGTTTATAAACATGTTGGAAAAATGGATGTGAATAGAATTAGGCGTGTATTTTTCTTTACAATTAGCTTCTGAGTTGAATGATCGTGGGGAATTTTGTGTTGGGTTCTTTTTTTACCTCTTTCGTGTTTGTTTTAACCGAGCGCAAGCGAAAAAATTATGAAAACGTGGGAGGGAAAAAGAAAAAAAAAAAAAAAAAAAAAAAAAAAAAAAAAAAACGAGTAGGCTCGACGGGCTTGTTTCAAGTATTGACGCGCGGTGTATTTTCACTCGTGGTTTTCGTGACGCGCCGACAACACCGTGTCTTTACCCATTTGACATTGTCTCGGGCTGGTTGTTAAGACGTAAGGGCCGAGCCCGTCACTCAAGTCGAGATATTTTTGGCCGCGTTGCATAACGAACCATTCGTTGAGGGAATACCTCGACTCTCTTTCGCTCTAATGACGCTTTCTTCTCCCTTATATTTCTCGCCTTCTCGCGGACCGTTGTTATCATCGTCATCATTAAACGACACGCGTATTCAATTTGACCGAATGTTCTCATGAGGTTACATCTCGAAATTCGTAGCTTTTATTGGTTTACGAAAATTTATACAATCGCTTTCCATTCAGGTCAAGTATGATGTGAAATATTCGGTAGATTTACAACTCCAACTTTTGTAGTGCTTGAAATCGAAATTTTGAATATTTTCAAACGATGTAATGAAAGTATCTCTAGCAATTTCAAAATAACAAATACTATGATTTGAGAGATTTGAAAGTAGTGCGTTTCCCGATTATTTGCAAGTGTTTGAAATCTTCAATTAAAAATTCATGAATGAATGTATTGATATTTATTGAGAAAGTATCGGAAAAAAGTTTGGTTTTTGGGAATAAGATTTTTAATGTAGTTGTTTCGGAGGAAATACGTTACAAGTATTAAGAAGGTAATTTTAGGATATTTGTGAATATTTTTTTTTTAGATAATTACGTACAAAGATGTGTCATTACATGCAAACATGTCACTCAAATGTCGTGAGTTTACAGGCATCGTGTCATAACAGAAAGACCGAGTGTGTCAGTGTAATTTAATACTCGGAAGTCTAGGAATTTTTGAGATACACGAGGTTAGTTAATCATAGCATGGGATTCATTAGTAACGTTTGGGTTCTGAAATGTTTTCAAGTTTTTAATTGTGTCAACATGACTGTAGATTTGCATGATTTTTTTTATTTTTATATTCCACTATCATTATTGTTCGATGGAAAAAAGTAGATATTTTATTATTTCAATTATTCAGCATTTCTGGAATTTTAAAAATTCTCTAACCCCGAATTGTTGAGCTTGAAAATATGAGTAGCTGTGAATATCATACTCTGGAAATTGAATGTTGGAAATTTGAAAATTATAATTTAAAAAGGTTGATAAAATAATCTTTTGCAATCGGAAAATTAGAAAAAATAAATACATTCAGTTTCATATCTGTAAATCGTAAAATATCATCAATAATACGAAAAATCTAATTGTAATTGAGATGATTGATGAGTATTCTCCAATTTGTTGAAAATCGGTATAATGATATAACCGAATATAACGATTGTCCTCATACTTTTACTTAAACACCGAAAATTTGATATTTTAAAAATTTTCACGATTTTTAAGTGATTGCTGGAATCTTTTGCCAGAATTTCTGGGAAGTTTTTTTACAATTTCGACATCATTTTTGAAGGTTTTCCTATCAGTTTAGAAAAACGTGACTCGGAAATTTTTGGAAGTTCTTCGTTGGCAACATATTTCAAATATGAATTGTAAACATTTCTGTGTAAACGTCTTATTTCTAAGAGCTCGTGAGAAATATTTTGAAAAGTTGAATTTTTTTAATGACTTTTAAGCTTATAGACAACAACATAAGAATATTTCACGAGTTAATGCAAATTCCTATGAATTTTCTAGCAACCTGCGTTCGCTCCACAAATCATCCGAAAAGAAATGAAATTTAAAGGATCTGACAATTATGAACCCTCATATCTAAGAAAATTTTCGTATTGCAGTCGGGATTTCGAAAATTAGGAATAATTCTTCTGAAACTAACGTTTAGAAAATATCTAAATTTTACGAATGAAATTTCGCCTTTAACTTCTGCAATTTCTTAGTACCTAAAAAATGTTTGGAATCGGGCAAATTTGTTGACATTACAACATTGTACATAATGTACAAAAATATGTTCATTATGCAAAATTTTATTCAAGTGTCATGCATTTTACAAGATTTTCTGGAATATTCTCAAAAACGTAAGATTACCAAAATATTTTTTCGATGTCGAAGGTAAATCGAATCAAATAATTTTGTTTGGCATAGAAATCATGGTACAGTCGTTCATTTTTCTAGATAACGTTTCAAGAAAATTGACAATAAAGCCACGTATCGATCGTTTGAAGGTCGGGCCTTGCTTCGCTAGACACGTAGGACTCCAATTAAAATCCGAGAGCAAAATATCTAGGCTAGAAACTAGCTCGACCGCGTTTTCCGGCTTCGCCCGGAGCCACGCTCTATCTTGTTCTTCCGTTGCTGGGAAGCTCTCATTGTCCCCAGCAAAAACCCTCCTTTCTCGCTCTCAAGTGCGAAGGCCGAAGAATCGTGACCAAGTGGAAGCTCGCGATTCGAGTCCTTCGCGCAAAACTCGTGTAAACAGTCGCTTTCGAGTGATACGAAATATATTGCTATCGTTGTTTATGATTTCTCCTCTTATCATACGAGTTGAAAGAAAACACGAGTTTGCACGATACGAAACGTTTACGAGAAACTCGGCATTCACTTTGCAAAATGATTGAGTAAGTATGAGTAAAAATGGGGAAAAAATTCAATGTTCTGCTGGGATTGGAACCCATGACCTCTAGATTTGCACCGTTTTCGAGGGGTTGAGCGAAGCGCGTTGATTGAACTAATGAAAGCAAACTAATTGCCGTAAGAGGGGCGTAATTTGTGAAGCGGGGAAGGTAGAAAACTCGGGGTGGAATTAAAAAGCGGAGTAATATCCTCGGACAGGCCCATAAAAGGGGTTGGGTCAGTGTTAACGTGTTACGGGAACGTATGGAAGAGAGTAGGAGCAGCAGCGGAATAAGCGGCGGCTGCGTTTCTGTGTTGCGATATCGCGTGGTCGACGAAATTGTGGGAGCGACGTTGGAACACGTTAGATTGCGTGCATCGTCGCCGTGTCCTAGTCAGGTTGTTCTCAACTCGGCTCCGCTGACGCTTGTTCCAAGGTACCTCGGTCACAGACCTTGCTTCGGCCGCAAGAACTTTCTGCGCGACACGCACTCGCTACGGTCACTGTCATTTGCCCCGATCCTCTTCCTCTCGGGCTTTTTGTTATTTACGCTACCACCGCGTTCTCGAGCGTTCCGTTACACTTTGTACCTCGACAAATTACATTCCACGGCTTTTTCGGCTAGACCACGCGAATTCTCGTTGTATTTTATGTTGGTTTTTCGGGATTCCTAATTTTTTTTTCTTCGTATTTGTATGTATATATATTTTGTAGGACCAGTATAGGATTGTTCATTAGGGAGGGATGGAAAATAAATTTTATTGTAAAAACTTTGAGGATGAAATTAGTGCAATTATGAATTATTGTCGATTTGCAGCAATGAAAAACAATTTCCTCGGAAAAAGTAACTGAATTTACTGAAGAAGAATGAAAATAATACCTGCATTTTCAGAATAATCAATTTTGGAACATCAGATTTGGGATCTCGCTCATGACACTCTCTATATCTGAATATGCGAAATTCAACAGATTGCCATTGTACTCTACATATTCAATCTGGTCAAATTTTTAAAATGAAAATCTGTTGAAATTAAAAATTGAACTTGTTAAATATAATACAAAACCGTTTGAAATAACCGATGCGTTGAATTTGACGGATTCAACAAATTTTTCAGTTGAAATTTATTAACGTATCATTCTGCGAAAATGTTGAAAGTCATATTTAGAGAATAGCGAATAATGGGGAATTTTACTGAACTGAACATTGAACACTTATGACCCTCTGAATTCAAATTGTTATGATTTCAAAACGAAAAGTACTTTCTTGAAATATTATTATAGATTTTCGTTTTACTCTACAGTTTAAATTCGGTTAAATTTTCACGATGAAAATCTGTCAAAATTAACAGATTGAATTTGTAGAACACAACAGAAAATATTTTGACAATCTATTAAATTTAATAGATTTATTTTTTAGAATTTTTCAAAGTTACTGATTATATAATCAAAAATTACTAACAGATCAAATAGTGAAAATTTCCACGGATTTGTATTTAAAGAGTAGCAAAAAATGAGCATATTTTACGAGATTGAACATTCAACACTTGAAAATCTCTAAATGAAAGTTGTAATTTAAAAATGAACAATGCTTTATTGGGAAATTATTAATTACCAGGAAATGCGAGTTTTGTCATTTTACAATCTATGATGTTTGAATACAAAAAAATATATTGTACTCAGATGAAGTCTTGAAATTGTTAAAATAACACTTAGAGGATAAGACAAATATATTATACGTTTTATGTTCATACATACTTATGCATGGACAAAATTGATGAATAAAATTAACGATATTTTTGATGAAGTTGCGATTTTGAAAATCGTAATCCAAAAACTGCAACACAAATTTGTGAAAGCATTGAAATCTCAAATAGACTAAAGTTTAAAAACTCTGATGTTTGATAAATTGATCTTCGTAATTCTTTGAATAGAAATAATACTGAAGCATTCATACGATTCGCTATTGATGTAATTAGATTTTGAAATTCGTAAAACTGCGACTGCAAACTCGAGAGTTATTTCTAAACAAAATTGTGATTTAAAGTCGCACAATTAAATGTTACAAAGTGATTCAAATATCTTGTCGTCCACGAAATATTATGTTAAACACTATTAAAATGAAGAAAATTGTGATTTTTATGTTTTTTAACTAACCAAATTTCAGTTTGATAATATTATATCGTTATTCTTATACATATGTTCTAATATAATATTTTTTTATCTATAATATCATTATAGTATTCGCATATGAAATGCCATTTCATAGTTTTCATAATCGAATTTAAAAAATTCATTTTTAGATCTGAAACAAACATTTGAAATTTAAAATACAAAGAAAAAAAATGATCTACAATACAAAGTGGACTGATTAATAAAATTTAAAAAAGCATGCCGAAATCAAAGAAATTTCTACAATGGAATTTTTCATTTCTTTTCAAATTCTGATCCAAATTTTATTTATTAAATAATTAATATGAAAGCTGTAACGATAAATATGTGTCTATTTCGATCAAATTTGTGAAATTCGAAAAAAAAGTATTACAAATCCAAAAGTCGTCAAAATAAATTGTAAAAGTTTGTTTGGAAATCGGAAAATTAAAAAAAAAAAAAAAAAACTATCGAAATTCTTAAAGTTTTCAATGAAAGTTGGGAAAAACAATATATTTTTAGAACTAATTTAAAGTGACCCTTAAACAAGAAAAGAATCATTTAATATTCCTGTTTGCAATATTATTTTCTTGTAAAAACAATTTACGAAAACGATAAAATGAATGAAATGAAAATTTTAAGTTAAAATTAAAAAAAACTTGTATTGAATAAAAATGTTTTTGAGTACTTTGAAATCGCATAAAGGTGCAAATTCACTGAATTGAAAAAAAAAGTTCTTCGCTCATTTTAGAATGAATTTAAGCGTTTTCATGAGGAAAACTTTTGTTGATTAATCGATAATATTCAGATAAATCCAACGTTCGTTTCTCTTCGCTGTTGATTCGTAACAATGAGTACAATTTTGCGAAATTCAGAAACATTTATGAATTCTACTTGTTTTCGAAACTTCGTAATTAATCAATATTCGATGGAGCGTGTAAATAATAAAAAAGTTTTCAGAAAAATTATCCAATCCTTTCGTACAAAAATTTTTAATTTCAAAGAAGAAAATATGAATAGGAAAATACTTTGCTAAATGTTAATGAATAAGTTAGGAAAAAAAGCTAATAACGGTAGATGTCAGTAAAAGAGAATGTTTTAAATGAGCATGTGTAAAACTAGAAGGCTTGTTAGTGGAACAGAAAACACGTAGAAAAATGCTTGAAAGCTTATACTACGGAATTCATGGCACGTAAAAAAACCAAGAATATATATTTACATTAAAAATACGAGAAGTTATGGAGTTCTGAGAAATTCCTCATTTACACATGAAAAGCGAAGCAAGATGTATATACAACTGAAAATTAAAGAAGATAAAACAAACAACGAGATGAATACGTTGAAAAATTTTGAAAAGGTTAAAAAATGTTGAAACGGTATAGTTACGAATTACAAAAAAATTGTACAAATAATAATAAATGCAACAATTTTAGAAAATTCTGATTTGTTAAATTTGATAACAAGGGCGAAGAAAAAAAAATAAACAAGAAACTACCGTATGAGTTAAAAAAAGAAGATCAAAATCGTGAACACTCGAAGATCGAAGGAAAAATGCAAGGAGTAAAAAGTCATGACGTAGAAAGCAGGAATTTCGTGAAACTTTAAAAAGTAAAAAGCGAGATAGATGTAAAAGAAATGGAGAAACAAAAATGTCGATGAAAAAGATATAGAGAGGAAAAAACATACTGCTGACGTAATGTGGAAAATGAAAATTTCAAGGCAGTTAATGGAGTACTGTGATAAAAGGTAAAAAAGTTGAATAAAAGAATCCAAGAAAATAATCGAATTCTACCGAATGTTTTTCTAACTCGAGTTTAAAAATGTCATAAAAATTAAAAAAGCTCTAAAAGGATTTAAATAAACATGAGCGTTTTTTCTTGGATTTTTTTGAATCTTTTTTTTCGCCATTAGATACGATATTATGCTGAGTTTAGCAGAGTTCACAGGCTCTCGATTCTCATGACTGAAATGGTTGGAAAATTATTTTTGAAAGGAAATTATTTCTAAGTTTAACGATAACAGAAAAAGACACGAGGAATTGATAATCGATAGTGGAAAATTCGCGGAATTGAAAAAATATATTTTTATTTAATCATATTTTGTTTTATCCAATAGGAAACTACAGAATTTCGATTAAAACTGGTTGGAAAAATTTTTATTTGTTTAGTTGAAAAGAATGAGGGGAATAAATTGAGAGTATTATGTATTTGAAAATCAAAATCAGATGTGCGAGTATTAAAATTTAAAAATCACCGATTTCAATTTGTACATTGTGAAGACTACAAAATTCTGTTTTGTAAAATAATAGAGTTTCATGTTATTTCCGAATGTCGATTTATTAGTATGTAAATAAAAATAGCAAAGCCTTCAAATTTCATCAATTGCAAGAAATTTGAAAAATCGAGGACACTTACTATATGCATGATGCATATAATGTATAGTACTGACTATTGCATTGCTTGATTAGTATATTGAAAAGTAAAACTTGTGAAAATTGTAGTCGAAAATCCTAAATTTCATGATATTTGTTGTTTAATACAGTTTTTACACTTCCGAAACTTCTATTTATTAATATGCGGTAGAATGTAATGACAATTGTAGTTTTTGTTAATATTCTTCTACGCAATGTTTTAAAATATTACCAATTTGTGTGATTATGGAAATAATGTAAGAGTGTTAGAAAAAGATACGTACATTTTACATACGACTAAAAATATGTCAGATATAGGGAATAAAATTCACAAATTTTCAGTTTCTCATCCGGTTTTTAAAAAATTTTGATTTACTTTACTCTTCTATAAAGTAAAAACTTGCTCCAGCTTGAAATTGATGGTTTTTTTTTGTGTTGGTTCAAGAAAGTTGCTGCCAATGCCGTACTACATACGAATTTCCCAATTTTGTATTTCGGTTCAAACGTTACTCCCGGCAGAAAAATGGGGTATATCCGTTTTATTTTTTGCTTTATGAAACGGAGTTTTTCATACAATTAATGCGCGCACATACTACACACGTAGGCTTATTTTTTTCTGATTCAAAAAACATCTTTTTGTAAACAGTGGATTGAAAAAATACTCGAGCTCGTTAGACTCTTCGCGTGTATACACAATGTTTCATTCCACCTTATTATTGTCAAAGCGTCCCATTAAATCTGCAAAGCTCGCGTCTTGTCCCCTGCTCAAAGAGCGTAAACGCAAACTGGCACGGCGATTAGCCACGCTCTTACATATTAGCGTCGTCGTTGCGGCGTGAATAATGCGTCGTGTATCGATGCATCGGTCTTGCGTCGCGCGAAATGGGAAAAAAAGAGGTTGGGAATGCAAGTGCGATATGTATATAGGGTTATGGAGTAGGGGGTGGCCCCCGTTAGAGACGACAATGCCTCAGGAGCCCCAGGAGAGGAGGCCGAAGGGGGATCGAGAAGAAAGAACACACCGCCAGCCTACCCTTATTTCTCTTCGTCATTCTCGAGAGCCCTCGACTCCCGGTGCACGGGCTACGTCGAAACCAAGGCACGGTCAATTAAAATGGCGCTATTTTTTTCCTCTCTTTTACCTTGCTCCTCTCTCGTCTACGCTTTCTTTTTCCCTCCTTTTTTCTCTCTTAGGCATAACGATCTCCTACGTGACGTTTTTTTTTTTTTTTTTTTTTTTTTTTTTAAACTACGCGCAGTTTTTTTTTTTCACGAGCAGGAAATTGTGGTGCGTTCGTATTTTTTTTTCTCTTGGATTTACTTGCAACGAAAAGTCATGAGATGTAGAATGATGATGGAGTTTCTAGTTTTTTTATAAAACAATGGAATACATGGAGAGGGTGGTTTGGGGTTAAATCCCCCACTGAAATTGGAGAAAAAAAAGAAAAAGAAAACAATTTTTTAGATGTGGCGTGGACTGAAGAAAGGGTACTAACAGCACCCCGCCGCTTTTTGAGAAAAACGAGATTGAAAAGAGAAAGTCTCTAAGCGTATCATGGACCGTCCAATTTTGTACCTCAATTTTTAATGAAATAAAAAAATCATACGTTTTCAAGAGTAGACTCGTTTGATAGAGCAAGATTTCTCTATTCAGAATCGCTGACTATCTCGAATTCGATTTTTGGTGCTGTTAGTACCCTTTCTTCAGTCCACGGCCACAGATAATATAACAGCATGAATTAAAATCCGCTAAAAATGAAACTTGATATTCAAATGTGCGTGTTTTATTTTTAGAGTGAAAATCTGTGTTTTTTCAGAAAAAGTAAACTTTGTAGATTAATATTTTTAGCAAATCACTGTTGACATTTTTATTGGCAAGTAATTTGAAACTGAACATTATAAAAAATAGGAAATAATAGCTTCAGGATAAAAAAAAAAGGATTCAGTTTTGAAAACAACTTGCCTTGGTAATTATTTTTTCGGTAGTCAAAATTTTTAGTGCAATCGTAGGCATCAATTTAGGATTTTCATTATTTAATACAAAAAACAAAAAAACAAATTAACACCATGTCATTATCGAAAATACTGGATTTCACCATACACTTAATACTCCTATAAGGCCAGAGTCCTGTGTTCTCTGTACTTTGAGAGGTCCCCATGAAAGAGAGATGGAAATGGATTATCATGGTGTCAACGCGCATGCGCGATGGACCACGTGACAAATATATAGATATACTAGCCATCGTTTTGGTTGACTACTGCCAGCTATGATATATATGTACGCTATATATAGATATACATCCGTAATTGTTTTGAATGCGCAACGTGGATGCGCACAATCTTGCGTGCGAGAGAGAAGCGATCGTTCATACTCTTTTAATGGGGACATGATCTCTCACTCTCCTAACCATATAGGAGTATTACATATATGGATTTCACATACTTCTAAATTATCCTCCTAATTTAATCATACTTTACACCTTGATTAAATTGTATGTAATCATATTTCACGTTATTCGATCGCATAATTATAAACTCTCATGTATTGAAATGATTACTTAAATATATATTAAACTACATAATTATAAGAAATTATTCATGTACATAAGTTACATTCATATGAATGATAATAAATCAGTTACACCTTGAAATTATTATCAGCAATAATTAATATTTAAATAAACTTCATACCATAATGTTTTTAACATCACGTATTATGTTGTGAATTTTATTGAGTAGATTTTGGAGACTATTATTATTACTATTATTATTATTATTACTATTATTATTATTATTATTATTATTATTATTATTATTATTATTATCATTATTATTTAATTTTTTTTATTTTTATTATATATATATTTATATATATAAATAAAATATTGATTTATGGAGCGAATGCAGGTTGCTAGAAAATTCATAGGAATTCGCATTAACTCGTGAAATATTCTTATTTTGTTGTCTATAAGCTTAAAAGTCATTAAAAAAATTCAACATAAAATATATAATATATTTTATATATTTAGTTTTTTTTATTATTGGAGACAGGAAGAATTCATATACATCGAAAACAATAAAAAACATAGTTTGAAATTCAAAGAATTATGTTTTTTATTTTATTTTCGAATAAACAATTTCAACTATTTGAGATAATTTTGAAAATAAGGAATGGAAAAGTACGGGTCTTGAAATATAAAACGTTTTTGTTGAAAAAAGTGAACATTCATAAACAAAAAAAAACCAGAAAAATTCGGATACTTTTTATGTTACTCAGTATGTTTCAGAAGTGAAAAAATCGCAAAAAACTCATTTAACGAAATTTAAGATTTGAATGAAAGTAAAAATTCATGTTTGAAAGAAATTGAAACAGGATACCTTGAAATCTGAAAGACTGATTATTCCAATTTTTTAATGGGAATATTTATCCGTAAATTTTCTTAGTTAGAAATTCAGTATAAAAAAACTCATAGAAAATTGATGTTTTAGAAAAAAATTATCAATCATCATAAAATGAACGCTCAAAGTTGAAAATTCAAAGGGTTGAATGCGTCGAGGTTGAAAATTCTAATGATTTTATGTAGATTTTATTATTTAAAAAACTTTCGAGATTTCTGATTTTAACTTATGAAAAACTTGAGAACTCTATTATAAAAAAATAAATCTCTTAAATTAAAATGTTCAATTCACGGAATATCGTAGAACTCAAACATGTTTAACTTTGGAATTTTTAATTGAAGTACATACCCAGCATTTGAAATTCGAAAGCGTACATTACAAAAAAAGAGAATTTGTAAATAGAAATTCCAATGATGAATTTGAATGTTTAAATTTCGTAGGCCCCCTGGAAATAGTCATTGTTTTTTTTTTTTTTTTTTTTTTTTTTTCATCACAGTAATGAAAGTCTGACCCTTTTTTCTAATAAACTTGACGAAAATTGCGCTGTTTCGATTTTTTTTCTTTTTTTCTACCTAAGCTACTGGATAAGTCAGGAAAATTGAGTTGTATCGTAGAGAATCTCGTGGACTCTTGGTATGACACTTTTTTGTCGTTGAAACGTCGTGATGAGTGTGGGAAAAAAGTTGCTTACATCGATGGTCGAAGATAAGCCCCGGCGTAATGCCCTTTTTTTGCGTGATATGAAGTGGCGCCCGATACATCGACGGCCCCGAGATACGAGAAGAGAGCCGAGAAATGAAGCCGTTCTTCTCTCTTTGAATCTCAGGAAATCCCCGGCTTTGTCTCGGTCCTCTCTTGTTCCCTCGTTTCAAGTGGCGAGCGAGACTGCTCGGGGGCGTCAGGGCCGTAGCGCTTTCTCCCCCGATTATATCGAGGGAGCAACCAACGCACAACTCGGAGCAGTGTAGATTTACCAGGCGAGAAGAGAACGCGTAAAACGAAAAGAAACCGAGGGAAACCTTATTTCGACCTCGCGATTCGAGTCGAAACATGCGAGCCTTAGCTTGGGGCTCCCAATGCGTGGTGATTGAAGAAAAAGTAGAAAGTTGGGGGAAAAAATACAGGCGCAATTTTTTTTTTCATTCCCAAAAAAGTTTCCTATTCAAATGCTAAGAAATAAATCACAATTTATTACCCCGGGGTGTATAAAGTATATTACGATAAATCACAGACTGACGGTTAAGCGCAATTCGAAGATGTAATTGGAGGTCGTCTGATAGACTTGTTAGGTACCTAGTTAGGCGGATAAGAGGGAAAAATATCACTACTTTTTCTTGCGATGCGATGGGGTTTTTCCTCGCTCGATAATTGTTTCAGGGAGTTGAATTTGATTGGGAATGAAATCGTCTCGGCTTTAATGAATTTAGCGTGATTCGACGTCTTGAAAGCGGCGTAACTAGCTTCTGAAGCGAATGGACGTTGAATGGGCGAATGTAAATTATTGACAACGATACAACGTGTTGCGGGCTGGTTACTATTGTTACCAGTCGACGGACTCGTCCAAGTTTGCCACGAATCTTCATTATCGCATTCTCTTATCGTAATTGAATTCTGTCCTCAATAAGTTGAATCCCGCAAATACGTCGCTGATGAAAAAGTACCACCAGCTGAATCGATCGATCGGGAAAATAAAACTCATCCACGTCCATTAAAAACTCGCGGTGGCCACTTTACTGGACAAATGAGGGTGTTGGGGAAAAAAGTCATGGGAATTTTGTGAAGTTGCGGTTGTTTCTTTTTTTCTTTTTTTTTTTTTTTAATTTGGAAACTATGAAGTTAATGAGTATCTAAAACGCCTTTTTTTGAATACCAACGATTTCCTTATGAGCTTTTTTCAAATTTGGAAAAAATTTTTGGCGTATTTACTACGTCAAATGAAAACAGAGTAATAATGACTTGCCTGAAGTTTTAAACGTTTAAAATTGAACGAAAAAATTTTTCTACCTGCTTTTGAACACTGATCGTAACACCAAACTTCATGCTCTCCAAAAAATATTCGTCACACTTCCTATCATAACAAAAAATCAAGAAATTTATAAATTTTTTATTTTCGTTTAATTTCAAACGTTCGGAACTTCAGGTACATGTAACAATGAATTTATTTTGAGGATTTCCTTTCTTTTTTTACAAAAATCAGACTTGGCATATACAATGACATGTATGTTTGAGATTCCAAACGATTAATAATAAATCAAAACAGAAAAAATTGTTTCCATTACCTTCAATAATTATGGTGATAGATAGTTACTAATATTTAAAAAATTTAACATTATCTAATATTACTAACTTTTTCCAATTCAATCTTAGATCACAATACGAAAAAAATTGTTTTTATACTTTCGTTTATTTCATAGACGTTTAAAACCTAAATCCTTTTACTGAAACATTTTGAAGTGATTGATGTTTTGCAATAGATTTCATCGAAAAAAAGTGATTTCAAAATTTTTCTAATTTGGTATTTGAGTACGAATACTGTAACATTCCTGAAGAGGGTTTGATATGTGGCAAAAATCTTGGGAGGATATGAATTTTCATAATCGCAGAATATAAATCTCGATTCATTGTCTTTGGTTACGAGAAATTAAATATTTATAAAAAGATTTTGACTTAAAATTTTCTTAGGGTTATTTCTTCAAATTTATTCTTAAACTTTCAGACAAAGTATGGGAATATATATTTTAATGAATCGAAATAGGCAATAAGAAACGGATTCATTAAGGGTGGAAGGAATCCCGTTGAGCAGCCTAAAAAGTGATCGATTTCCTAAGATTTTGTCGGGGATGAAGAATTTTTCCAAAACTTTTGTGTCTTATTAAGGATACTTCGAAGTACAAAAAATAATACTTCTGGTTTGATAAATAAATAACATAACGATTAATAAGCTCATTTGTGCAACGTGTCCAAAAAAAAATTGCTCGATTTGTAGCTTTTCGCACAAAGGTCTGAAACATGAAATTCAAAAAATTTTTCAAGTTGAATTCATAGGTTAGTCGGTGAACCAAAAAAATTAAAAAAAAAAAAATCAATATTTTACAAAATAACCGCTGGTTGGACAAAAAACCTGATTTCGAGGCAAATTTTAGTTGGAATTTGTTAAACAAAAGTTGTTAAAAATTTTTCCTAGTTTTAAGTGGTTCATTTTTTTTGAGGACATGTTGCACACATGAGCTTATTATTCGTTATGTAATTTATTTATCGAACCAGAAAAATAAATTTTTGTACTTCAAAGTAATCATAATAAACCACAAAAGTTTTGAGGAATTTCATTATCTTCTTCATCTTGAAAAAATTTCTTGGCAAATCGGTTACTTTTCAGGCTGATAAACAGGATTCACCCTTAATAACACTGTGCAACGCAAATTTTGATCTCGGAAAATAAAAGCAAAAATGAAATCTACACCAAATATAAGGATACACGTGTCTTATGATTTTTATAAGTTAGGTCGCAAAATTGGCATATTAAACAATTTGTTTCATCTTTCATCTCTTTCTAGCGCATCACTTTAGCAGGTGTGTCCTTCTCGCACCTCAAGGTTTAAATGGAAAGCTTTTTTGAGCTAATCCAGCGAAACCCTGGAACACGTATGTCTTCAAATTTAGCGTAGATCCCATTTTCATTAATATTTTTCCAGATCAAAATTTTATCTGAAATTTGCCGCACAGTGTAATCAAACAAACATTTTCAAAATTTTCGTTGAGTTCTTTCCAAGGATTAAAATTCAAGGCTTGGAAAAACAATCATTAATTACTGTAATACTGAAAAAATTACGTAATTTTGTTTATTTGAGTTTCATCCCAATACAACAACTATTGAGACTTTTTTTAGTTAGAATCTAATAAAAATGTGTTGCACACGTAGCAAAGGCCAATTTGGACTCGAACAATTTAAATCCTCAGCTTTGCCTCATATCGAAAACCTTACTTTACATCAAAATCGACGTTTGCTGGTTGCACAATACCTTCATAAAAAAATACACTTGAAATCATTCACTCACATCTCGTGCTTTATGTTCTGCGAAGAGTTTTTCCGAATTTCCCAGAAGCTTTGGTCATATTCGAATACATTTGATGTAACTTGATTACTGCAGTAATCCTTTTCGCAACTGATTTCCGATTTCAGCACTTTCAGCATTCCCGTATAAACTTGAGGAAACCTCCATTTTTCAACTGGAAATGTATTTTCATTTCAAATTTTCGCAAGCGTGTACAAAACAATTCGTAAATATCATCCAAGTTTGGAAATAACCTCCAAGAACTCACCAAGTTCCACGTCGTTAAAGGCAGGAAGACTTTTTTTTCGCTCGTTTACTTCTTTTTTTCTTCTATTTCTTCCATCTATCCCGAGGGCAGACTATTTCGTCGGTCGAACGGCCACGAAGACCGTGGAAGCTCACGGGAAAACTCGATTACCAGCGGAAAATGAGTGTTTTTAATTAAATTCCGATTTTCCCGAATGTAAAGTCAGCAGCAGCAGCAGCAGCAGCAGCAGCAGGGGGTGGAGGAGGAGCGTGGCGTTGGTCTGCTCCTCGGGGGCGGCGGGTCAAGAGAGCGTCGGGGAATCATAGAAATTAATACACGACAAATCCCATCGGCCGGGGGTCCCTCTCGTCCGGTCGACTCTCTCGTCGGGATCTCTCCTTCCTCCCATGCCCCTCGTTATATTATACGACGGGGGCATAAAGGTGAAGAGGGGGCGGGGGGGGGCACGTATAAAGGCGGAAGGGGCGAAGAGAGGGAAAATTGGAGACCGGGCGCCGCGAGGAAGCCGCCGCGAGTCGCGACCGCGCTCTCTCGGTTCAGTCAGTTCTCGGCCGCCTGCCTTTGCCTCCCCACGCGGCGCTTCCTGTTACGCGATCCTGGATTACGCTTTTCGCCGGTACACCTCGTAACGTAAAGTGTGCGTGGAAAAAAGGATTTGAATTTTTCCCCTTTTTTCTTCCTTTCGTACTTCCCCCTGGATTCGCCAGTGAGACGATATTTCGAGCGGAAGGAAATAAGACGCGAGGGGATGGAAAATAGTGATTTCATGGAATAAAGGGAGGAAAAGTGGAAATCATGTAGTACGGGTGACTACTGATAAACGGAAATCCTCGCGCCCACGTGCTTTCGGAAAAGAATGGGATACGATATTTAGTAAGGGTTTTTCACGGACTTTTCCGGAAAAATGGTCGTTCTCGAGTTGGAGACTTTTTACGCGCAAGTCGCACCCCACACGAAGCTCCTCAACAAGAGGTTCGTTGGGGCCCATCACTGGCTAGGGCCCCTCAAGGAGGCCCTCGTTGCGAGGCTCGCAGCTGATAAGGTATTCTTTTTTTTGCGTTGGTTGATGCGTTGGTTAGTAAGGAGTAGGAGGTGTTGCTTTATTTTCAGATATTTGCAGTTTTTATGTGTAATTTTTTAATTCGTAATCGATGATTTTGTTTGGAGGGCAAGAGAAAAGTGTTTTTCAAAGGGTGGAAATTTGCAAGATTTCGCCTCTAATAATGAAAAATAGGATTTATAACATTTTTACTCATTTATAATGTACGAATTTCGTCAAAAATGTCGATTTCGGAGCATATATGATAAAAAATACCTACAATCTTTTTGATTAAGAAAAATTTGATCATGTTTTTAAAAATCTAATATTTTTTGCCATTTTCGTAAGTGATTAGAAGTACTGATAATTTCGAGGCTTTTTCAATTATTGTAATACTTTTGTGACCTCTTCTTACGATCAACTTTTTTTCTGAAGATTTTAATAAAATTACTAAAACTATTCGTTTTCTGACAGTAACACGGAATTTCAAAAGAAAAGTTTAAAAGTACCTATTCTGAATGTAAAAAAATTCACGATTCGGAATGAAAACTTGACAATTTTATTGTACTGTTCAAATTTCTATGAATTTCGCAAAACTTGATGAACGTAGCACAATTTTTTTGAAATCTGTAGAAATTCACTAGGTGCCATAAAATTCAAAAACTTGAGCTCAAAATTTTCCAAAGGTTTTTTTAAATTCATAAATGAAAAAATTTTTTACAATTAATGATAGTTCAAATACTTAACCCTGGGATCAGTTTTTGAGTGTTCTATCTTCCAAAATCTTGAAAGATATTTATATTTTGTATTTCAATCAATGTACTACCGTTGTGTAGGTTCTGTTGTATTTTGCCTTATTTTTCAGTGAGTCTCTTGAACTATCTAAATATACCTAAATATTTCTGGAACCCTCGTCAGAAAAATTATGTTGTTTGTTTTACTCTAGACGAATCTTTGGAAATCTTGTACCTATAAATTTATTGGAATTCGAGAACGATTGTAAAAATATTCGAGAAATCTCTTTGGAAATTGTATAACTGTAAAAATATATCCATTCCTCTGATTTCAAACATTTACAAAGTATGCAAATTTTTTTAACTTGACTGTAATTGTAAATCGAAAAATGTGATTTTATAATTTCCTGTTTACCGGTGCTAACAGGCTTTATAAAATGAGTACTTTGATCTTTTTCATATTCACTTTTGTGATATTTGAGAAAGAAAACGCACATAAGAAAAACTTTTGTATCACGAATGCGCTTATCTTCTTTGTGTCAGAAGATGCACGTTTTTTACGAGGATGTGAAATTTTTCATAACCATTTCACTTTAATCAGATTATCAAAATTCTAATCAAGGCACCGATTCAATTATGATAGTCCTGATAAAGGAAGAAAAAGAATTTTGTTACCACGAACATAAATATCTTTTGAATTATAGAGGATCTTGTTTCATAATAAAGAAAAGTGCTTTTTCAGGAACTAAAATACAACCATACACACTGGAGAATTTTCTTCGTCATATTTTTTTTGTTTTTAAACTTTAATTTTTTATGTTTGGACGAGGAATATGTAAATGAAAAAGACCGAGGTTTTCGACGCGACTTTTCCTTGCGTCTTTCGCGCGGATTATCTTTGTCTTTTTGAAGAACCGTTTGGGGCTTTCTGACAGCGGATGTTTAATATCCGACGTTTACGGATGGAGATTTTCTCGGGTTTGCCTGAAACGCGGTGGATATTGTTTTCTCTTGAATATGCGTGGTTCTTACCTCTGGCAGTTTTCTTCTTTCGCTGGGATTTTCGGCAAATCGGTGAAACGAGGAACGTTTTTTGATTGATGAAAAACCGTATGCCATTTCGGGGAATCTCGTGGAATAGCAATTTTTGTTGTCCCGAATAGTGTATCGGGTATAATGTCATATCGATCTGGGGGGCTGTCACGTTGGGCGCATATTCGTATACGGGAAGAGGTATCGGTTATTGAAACTGCTGGGTTCTTTGTTGCGAGCGGAAATTGACATCCCCTGAAAATCTTGACGAAATCGAGCTGCCATCGATTTGGGGGAGGAAAACAGAGTCGGGTGGAGGAAGAGATGCGGAGAACGAGGATCCACGAATTAGGATGTAATTGCGCCAAAGGTTGGCCGGGAGGTTTCCATTGAAAAGCACGACACTCAATTTTTTAGGAACGAAGACAAAGTAAAGGATCGGAGAGAAATTGAATTACGATGATGGAAAATCAGTTTGTTTGCAATTTAGGGACTTTCCTGGAGCTGGAGTAGGTTTTCATTTTTTCGGTTCGTTTTTTCGTAGATATTGAAAAAATTGCTTCATGGTTCGTAAAGGTTTAAGGAGTATTTCTTATTCTTGAATTGAAGCGAGAAATTCGTAGTTTATTCAAGTTTTTTTTTTTTTTTTTTTTTTTCCATTCAGTTGGATATTATGAATCTCATGATATGATCTTATTTTCAAAAGGAGGGTGAGGATATTTCTAGGATATTTTGTCTTGCAGTATATCTCCGCATACTGAGGCTTCAAACACCGTTATTTTTTGTTATTACTTTCAGAGAAAAACGATCATAAATTTTCCAATTGCCTTTGCGTGCGCAAAAACGAACGAATTCAAGGTTTTGTTGCTTGTTAAAATATTTAAAATGACATTAAGGAGCTAAGGCTACATTTTATTTCATTTTGCGTAATATGAGTTCGTAGAATCGCTGGGGATATAAAAAATGAGAGCAATATCTTATGAAAAATTTATAGTACTTGAGAAAAATTTTAGAATTCTACGCAAATCGCGAAATCGCGTGTGTTCTTAGAAAGTTGATTCAGAGAATTCGAGAATTCAAAAAAAAAAAAAAATGCCAGCAAGTTTCAGAGATTTTTTCTATAATCATGGAGTCTTCGAAAATTCGTATATAATTAAAAAAAATTTATGAATACTTTGAGTTTGCCGAAATTTTCATACAGCAATGAATTTTTTTTAATGTTCATGAGCTACTTATTGTCATTTTCCATAGTAACAACAAAATCTTGAATTTTGAAAAATTGTGCATGGCTATTAATTCTAAGAATTTCAATTATTGATTTCTTCAAATTGCCGAAGAATTGGTCAAATTTCACGATTTTTTATTGCAACTTTCTGCCGATTAAATTTAAAAGTTCGATGAATAAAGACTGTAAAAAATTATTCAACACCGGATTGAAATTTCAAATGTTTTTCATCTTCAGAAGGTTGTAAGGTTTTATGAAACATAGAAAGAATTTCAAGTTTTGAAATTTCAACGAATTTTCGAAATCGATGAACTGTTTCGCACTTTGGACAAATATTTGTTTACCATCGGAAAATTCTCATTCAAGAAAATTCTTCGCATTGTCTCGTTAATTAATAAATCGTCAAGCATTACTTTAATGTCATATTTCGCATACATCTCATCGATATCCCCAGAACAAACCTCTTTAATGAGAAAAGTGATAAATGTCAGTCGTTTCTCATCGGATTACTTATTAATTAAGGTAGACTCGCAGCCCACAGGTGGCTGCAATTATATTGTCTCGAGTTTTGTCTTCTTAATTTATTGCTCGAAATTAGGAAATACGAATTTTTACGATTTTTCGTTCCATGCTTTCGTATTCCAAAACGTAGATTACGTTTTATTTATAAAGTAGAAAAATATTGTCCAACAAAATGGTAGCCACAACTGTTTTAATGTTATTAGTTTAAATGGTCATTTCGCGGTTGTTTTACTTTCGCGTGTCATAGTTTTTAAATTCAACTATTAAAACCAAAAGCCTGATGAAAACCCTAGAAACGTTTGAAAAGTCAACAACTTTGTAGAAATAGTCGATTAGGCGGAGTAAGAATTTAATTTCCACTCTCGCGTAAACTTTTCGACGCGCGTTTCCGTTTTCTAACGAGAAATAATCGCGCTATTACGTTGATTTTCGCTGGCATTGAATATTCTTCCCTCTCTTGGATGGAAAAGCAAATTTTTCCCGCCTCGTCGAACAAAAAGTCGACTTCTTTTTGGCGCTCGAATGCCAACGACAAGCACTCGGGCGCCGCGTGCGTGACTTTCCATTCTTTCGACGTAGACGCGTAATACGTTTTTTTTTATTTTTTCCCTAACCTCCTCCCTCACTCTTGATCCACCCCTTACGTCGTATCATGAATATCCACCTGAGAATTTTTCTTTTTCCCGGCCTCGTCTTTTTTTCTTTCGTGCGCCTCCTGCGACGCTGAAAATTTAATTACGGGCACCGCGGCGCGAACCGACGCTCGGCGTCTCACTGATTTCGTCCCCGAGACAGATGTCATTCTGGCAGGACTCATTATGCGCCACGTACCCTCGTGTTTTTGACCGTTTTTCCGCTCCTCTTCGCCAAAGAAACGCGCTTCTCTTCAATCTTGTCCTTCAACTTTCGCTCAGATAAGTGAAAAGTGGAAGGTCGTTGATATATTTCGTACCTTTGAAACTATTATCACCTTTTTTATGTGGGAAATTAAATTATAAACACTGTAAGTTATTTTTATCTTGGATCAAACGTAAATTGTATAACTTGAATATCATGCAGTTTATATCAATGATGCAGTCAAACTTTTGACATTATTTTTTCAAATTTCACAGTCATAAAATTCGTGTGTATATTACTTGAATTTCAAATGAGACGTCTATGGAATATCCCATAGTTTCGCATTCGTTTTGCATACCTATATGGAAAATATGAGAAATTTAGAAAAACCCTCTAGATTATGTTTCGTTTATTATTCATGAAATGTTTTATCCCTGAATTACCCAATAATGGCATTAGAAAGTCCCAGGGGTGTAGTCGGAAAATGTGGGTTCATGGTTGTCGTACACTTGGAAAATCAGGAAAACTTGATATCAGTCGAATCTGGTATTAACCTAGAAAAGGGTCTGTAAATGACGTACTTGGTAGTCTCAATTCGATGCACGGAAAATTCGAACATGATATGGACATTTCCTAGATTGATTGAGAAACGTGATAAAAAAAAAATTGAGCGCGTAAATAAACTTTTGAATAACTATATCGATGCGAAATCGAAACTGTGTATTTTCTGTGGTCGATGCAACGATAATGCGAATAATATTTAGAATTTTTTTTGCTTGTTACGCAAATTCGCCATGAAACTTGACTATCGTTTGTGGTAACAAAAATTTTCGTAACCACGAAAAAGAACTTTAGTGAAAATTGTTTTCCGTTCCATTTTCGATGCGGTAAATACCTGTTTCAGTGCATTAAATTCACGAAAGTACTGATATACTTGTAGAAAAATGAAATTTTTATGACCATTAAACAAAATGCACGTAAAACTCGAAGAAATTTGAAACTGTTAATATTATATTACGTACCTAGGACTGAAATTTTATATTTACGAGTGCGAAGTTTGTAGATCGAGGCGAAGCTGAGGTTTACAATTACACGAGCGAACATAAAATTTCTGTCTTAGTTACGTACGATATTTTATGTACCGAGGGCTGGAAAACGAGTTCAGAGATTTTGAACTGGACGAGAAACGAGTTTTCTATGCCAGAGGTACATAAAAATTATTTTTCATTTCCATGGTCAATAGTAGAAAAGAAAATTTTGAGTTATCTTGATAATTTTTTGAAAAATGTGTAGACGTTGAAGCAGCTAGGTGTATACCTGAAAAATAGATTTCATAATAGACAAATTATGTCAGTTTTTATGTTTCCGAAGCTCTAAGCGTTTGAAATTAAACTGAACCAAGAAAAATTGATTCTATTACCTTCTGCGATTCAAGTAATAAAAAATAATTGATATATAACAAATATTATTGAAAGTTATTGACTTTTTTTTATTTCATCTGCGGGAGAAATGGAAACTTTTCATTTTTCGTTTACTATTTTGTTAAACGTTAAGAACTTCAGGCACATCGATTCGCAAAAATTGATGTATTTATTTTTGTTTGTTAAAAAAAATAATAATAGAACCGGAAAAGAATGACATAAGAATAGAAAAAAATAATAATAGTAATTTTTTTCCGTCACTAAATATATGAATGTAACTAACAAACAACATGAATGTAACTGTTTTTACTATTATTTACATTTATAAATCAATAACTAAACATATCTGAAGATATTGAATTTGTAAAAACCAAATTGTCGTGAATATTCACCTTTGAAAAACAGTATTCTTAATAGAAACATTTATCAGCTTCTATAAAAAAAGTTTTCCCGTTCCTTATGTCAGCAATGAACAGAATTACAAAAAAAGTCACAAATATCATTCGAAGATGTATATAAAATTAAAAACGTTTGAGATACAAAAATAAAAAAAGAACGAAATAAAACATTTATATTCATTCAATTTTGTTGTTGTTGTTAAATTCAAAATGTTGAGAATATAATATAACTCAGAATTCACAATATTCACTTTCAAATCGATAATATTGACGCTTTGTCGTTCAATTTCAAACGTTTGGAACTTGAGGTTCATTTTGATGTAAAAATATTATAAAGAAACCTCAAATAATCAGCCTTTTTTTAAAATTATTTCAACTGTTATTTTTGACAAAATAAAAAAAATATTAGGTACACATAAGAAAAAATCATATTTATTCCAATCAGTTATAAATCTTCGTTTATTATGTTAGTAAAGAACAATAGCATAATAGGAATTGGCTTTTCAAGTACAAATAGCTTTCAATATTATAAATTGAAAAGAAAAAAAAAGAAAGAGAAAACCACGTAATAACCAGCAATTTTCGTCACCATTATCAACAATAGCACAGGATCAATTCTCGATAGAACTGTAAAATATTGTAGTTGAAAAAAAAAAAAAAAAAAAAAAACTAAGTTGACGCTGATATGTCTCTGTAGAGCAATAAAAAGTAATCGGACACAGAAAACCAGGTTAAGTCGACGGAATGTATTCCCAAGTATTCCGTTTCTCGAATCCTTACCCCGCGATTCGGTAAATCACGGCGTGGAAAAAAATTGCGACCGCGCTTATAAAACCCTTGGTTGGCATCGTTGAATTTCGGGTTGCGGACTTTTGTTTCTTGCAACTTCGCTCGAGGAACGCGTGGAATTTGCGCGAGAAATGCCGAGGTAGAGAATTCTTGCCCCCTCGGGGGTATAAGCCCAAAGACGGCGTCGCGAAATTCGCTTGTAAAAAGATGAAAAAGAAAAAAAAAAAAAAAAATTGACGAAACGTGATAGGGCATTTCGCGAATCAAGGTTACGCGGGCGATACGAAACAATCGGGTCGAAAATAATTAGGAGTTGAATAAAATGTCGGGATCAGAGTGCAGATTCGAAGGGGGTTGGAAGAAGGAAATAATTATGGGGTTCGAGAGTTGCGCCTACGCACGCGATGAAATCTTCTCGCGAGGTCTAGAAAATCTCGGGGCTGGTTTTGCACGTGTGCGCGTACGCAAAGTGCGTTTGGACGAAGAAGCGTAATTAACGATCGGGCCCGGGAGGAGAAGGAGACGTCGCTCGTTACGTAATTCCGGCCGAGACCCGGAGCGCGAAAATAACGGTAATTCGACTCGCCAGTCTTCTCCACCGGCGTTCACGAAAACTTTGGGGATCTTGGCGATAATCATCTTGGAATCAGCGGTCGCGAGGGTTTTGAGGAATCGTCGGGCTGTCCGGGGGTTGACGCGACGAAGGAAGGAGGGCGAAAGAGGCAAGTTTTGGCGCGGTATTGGAGATATTTTCAGGGTGAAATTGGGGTCGATGTATGTTGATGGAGAAATTTATGAACGTTGAAAAGACTTTTTTCCTGCGTTCAAGTTGGGTGTGATTTGCATACGTAATTTTAGATGTGATTGTACGTTTGAGTGGAACTGTAAAATGTTATTCTGTGGGAAAACAAAAAGAATTATTTCCGAATTTCGATTTTTTTCAAAATCGAGAATCCGCATCGGTTTTTGAGATATTTGTTAGCTTTTATTTCTCAGGATTTTAGTTGATTCAGAGAACAGCTTGTTTTGCATAAAATAGTTTTAGTGTTTTCACAGGAATTTCATTACTCTCTAAATCCGAAACAGTTAAAATGACTCAAAAAACTGTTTGATCAGTTGAAGGCAACTGGGGAACAGTGAAAATCAACTGGCAAACAGTAAAAATTAACTGATCGACATTCAAATGTCGTACACTGTTTGCACCAGTGCACGACATTTCACTGTTTCGGATTTAGAGAGTATACTCGAAAATTTTGCTGAATTTCACAAAATCACAAATAAGCGAATTCTCGATGTTTTAAGTACAGTTATTTTAATTTGCCTGGAGATGCCTTTTTTTCCACACTTTCTCAAGTTTCCGTAATTATGAACATTCTTTCGGAGATTGTATGACGGAGAAAAAAAAACGAACCGCTGCGATGTTACGTTAGACAATTTCGTTGTTGCTGGTTACAGAAAATTGGTGTACTTTTTTCCAAAGAATATGTCAATTTATATGTTGAGAGCAATTTCAATCATGATTATGAAAGGTTATAGGTGTTAATTTCTTTTCAAGATATCTTATAATTTAACAATTTCAGGGAACCTTTAACAGTTAAGAAGTACACTGTGAGAATTTTTTGTATTTTTTCGGTACTTGCGATTTTTTATATGCCGAATAACGGAAATTTAATGTAAATCTGTAGTTTTTTAATACTAAATTATAGAGAAATGAAAATTATAAAAGAAGAAAATAACTTCCAATACAGAATAGTAAAATTACTACAATTTATTCGAAAATTTTTTTTTCATACATTCGAATAATTCTCACCAAATAATTTTTGAATCTCAAATAATTCCCAACATTTTTTAGAATATTTTTTAGATTAGGGCCAGTTTTTCTTAATTTGAAGATCAGCGTTCTGCTATACTATCAAGTTTTTCTGCAATAGTTTAGAACAGTCTTTAAGCAAACATTTTATAATTTTCATCATTATTACTACGTGAAAATCATGAAAGATTATAATTTTTTACAATAATGAATGAATAAGTTAAAAGGAAAAAACTTGGAAAAAAATGATGTTCTACATTTTCTACTTTCTGAATTTTTCACCTGAAGTTTGTGCAACTACGTACCTTTGAATTTACATGTATGCACTGTTTAACTTTTCAATGATTCTTTCTAAGAAACAAGATTTTCAGTGAAAGCTACATTTTTAACATACCATTATGCAAAAGAAAGTTGCAGTGTTTTTTTTTCTTGATGGACATTCGACTTGTAGGATTTTTACAAAAAATGCAGTAGAGATCAGATATATTCAGTAATTGAACTGCAGTAAATTTTAGTACTTTTTTTAACTAGTTATCTAGTTTTCTGTTGGTTCAGTACGTTGTATTCAATGGGTTTATAATTTTTCTCAAATTTTCGCTGTACAAGTTATTTCTGCAAAAAGTATAAATATGCAATTATCGGTAAAATATATTTGCATATCTACTGTTTCATCATATCAATGAAAACGAGTTTTTATTTTTCAGCTATAAATCGCATGCAATTTTTCATCAAAAGCTTTTTAAATGAAGATTATGTTCAAAATGTTTTCAAGTCAAATAAATTCGCGAAATTTCATTTTCGAATAACCTCTCGTGGTTTCTTCTTAATTTTGAATAATTATATAAAAAAATATACTGCCAAAATTTAGTCGATTATAAGCCCTTCCATTTAAATCTATCAATAATGTAAATCATAGGATCAGTCCGAGTTAACGAATTCTCTTTCATTTATTTCGCTAAAGATACTTTGTCGGTTTTTACCGATTGTATTATTTACATTATATTCACGTATCATCGAATACCTTCAGCGAAAAGATGATAATCTGACCAAAGCACGAAAAACCGTAAATAGGATATGTTTTCAGTTTTCAACTGAATAATTTTCTTGGCGCAATGCTGAACTTCTATTTTTGTCGGTAAATTGAACACTCGTTTATTACCAAGTACATTCACGTTATTTCGTTCGTTTTCACGTGTACCAGATTCGCCTCAATACCTTTCTTTTTTATTTCGCGGTCTCGTGAAATCGGGCCTCGGCTGATTAACGCGTCAGTGGAAACGTCGCCTATTAGACTCACGAAACAATTATCGTCGGGACAAAAGATCGGGCTTGAACGTCCGTTTTCGGAGGGCACCAAAAGGCCGCGATTCGAGGGACGGATCCGAGAGAGCTTAGACGTTGTCGAGTGTTCCACCACGGGGAATCTCCGCTGCTCCTTCTTCCTTCGGGCTCTCATTTTTTTTTCTTTTTCTCTTATTTTCTATTTTATTTTTTCCCCTTTTTTCGGTCCGCCTCTTTGCCCCGAGAAAGGCAGTCGGGTCTTTTCCTTCTTCCGTTCTTCTCTTCACCTCCGACCCTGCTTTCAGAGCTCTTCTCCGTTCCTCTTGCTAACCGGGGAATCATGCTAAACCACCAATGCCCGGGGATTTCAACCACTGCGAAACACTGGGAAACACGGCGTTTTGTCGCTCGACAGATTTCCCGGGGCGATCGCGACGACGAAAAGTTCCTCTTTTTTTTTTATTTTTTTTTTTTTTAATTGCCTCGGAAAAGCGCTTTAAACCAAGGGAAAATCTGGCGTTAGGAAATGTATTCGTTGAAGGTTGGAGGATTTTGGAAATCCATGGATTTAGCGAGAAGATTTTGTAATTGACGTGGCAAGCTTTTTTGAGTTTCAAGGTTACTTGAGAAATTCGAAATTGGAATAAGTCGAAAAAGTTTTAAATATTTATGTAAGGTAGAATTTTCTTTTGTATTTTGTAACGTTGTTGGCAAGTTTTACCATGAATTTGAAGGAATGAAATTTCGATTTGAAAAATTAAAGGAACTCGGTAAATTTTATGTGCAGTACAATAATCATAGGACAAATCATAGATCCTTGAATTTGAATTGAATTCAAGATTATTGGCGATTAACATTTCAAACTTGATATGGGAAAATGAATTGCGAATGCTCGAAATTGAAGTTTTGTATTTAATTCAATATGATTGTTATAGTAGCGATATCATTTATAATATAACTATTTACTTACAATGAATAACATTGCATTTTTAAATTGTGAATCTTGTTTCGAATTATGTTTTTATAGGATCATTTACGCGATGATTTATCAATGACACAGTGTTTAAAAGGCTAACATAGAAACCATAATATAAAAACTTAAAATTTGAATTTTCGAATTCGGAAATATTAAGGAATTACATATCTGAATGTTTAGAATAGTCAAAAATAACCTATTACAAAATATTATTATCACCAATATCGATCAACATAGTTTTGAAATCTTAGGTGACAACTTCGCATCTACGATATGATAACTTTTAAACTTCAAATGTACAAAGTTGTATTTCCAGAATATTGAAAAAATATATATATATATATATATATATATATATATATATATCGATCGTACATATTGTTTTAATTTCAATATGATGGAAGCTAAAAAAATCATAGCGTACAAAATTTAAAAACTTTGCCGGAAGAATTTTGAATTGCAGTTATATGTAGAACGTGGAGAATTCGAAAAAAATCGATATACCCAAGTAAAACGTACTGTATAACAGCATGTTAAATATTATTCGATAGGAACACAGTTTTTTAATCAAAAAGAGATTCATAATAGGTATCTTGAAAAATATTACATTGCTGTTATCAAACTTGAATGATTCAGAAAAGATCGATAAATGTATGTTAAACTAACCATGTACTAATTGTATAGTATTTATTAATGATTATTTTGAGTAATGAATAAATAAAATTCAAATGTTATTTGCACAAAAAATATAAAAATTTCCAGTCATTATTTCATTCTCTTAAAGATGGCCCATATATATTATTTATGAAAGCATCGAAATCTGAAGTAAATGATTCAATTACGTAAAATTATACAAATACGAACTCACTGATGTAGAGTAAATATTCAATCTTTATTTAAAACGAATGAACTTTATTGTAAGCCTTGGAAGTCGAGAAATCAAATTTTCAGTTAAAAAAAAGAAAGTTTTCTGAATTTTGTGATTAAAAAAACTGCATTTATAGTGTCTGAAAATTTGAATAGGAGTTTTTATTTTGAATATGAAGTAAACAAACGAAAAATTATTTTTTTACATTTACTCGTGCATTTTAAAGAAACGGGGTATCATGACACAAGATTTTTTTTCGACACTTTACCATGTTCCAATTCATTATTATAATAATTGAGCAATATGTTTTTATTTGCTTTCGAAATCAAATGTCAGCCAAGTTCGTGCATGTCTAAAGAACCAGCTTTATTTGTCACAAATTCAGTAAATTTTTTTATGAAATGATGATTTTGATTATCGCCATCATCATAATCTGTAATGAATGTTTTAGATTTGTTTTTCGTTATCGATGGTCATCCAGGGAGAACAACCAGGAATAAAATACGTAAAAAAATATTACAACAGTATCAATCATAATTTATCATGAAAATGGTAACAAAACCGACCGAGGAAACAAAGTTTAAATCATACATTTTTTTTGCGACAGATCTGTCAGATGTCATCGATTGTCAAAAATAATTAATCGATCGGAAGCCTCTGTAATTAATGACTCGGCACTGGGGATCAACGGCTTCGGCTCTATTTTTTTTTTTTTTTTTTTTTTTTTTTTCTACCATCGATCTTGATTTATACTGTTGGTGAGACACGATTTCACGGATTAAGTACGCCGATGAACTTTTAACATGAGCTATTTATTTTCTTCGATGAATTCTTGATCACGCGTTCGATCCAGGGAAAAAGGCTTCATATGTAGGTTGCGCTTTTCAAAGTTAGCTCGGATATTGCATTGAAGTAGAGCGCGATTAATTAACGTCCTTCAGGATCCACGTCGCGATCTTTATCGAGCTTTCAACCTGCGCGTGTTCGATGAATTATTAATTCGAAAATAATAGTCTATAAATACGGTCTTACATAGTTTATACTGTTTACATAGAAGAGAAAGTGCATTGTTTAGTCGTGAAAATCGGGAAAGGTTTTATCGAGTCAATGAGAAGCATATATTTTTGTGGAAAAATTCACCATCGAAAGAATCACGTAAATAATAATAAAATGATGCAATATTTAGACCAACGCGTATCGTACTCCCTTCATCAAAAGAAGCGTGTAAAAAAATTCGAGCTGAACGATTTATTTCGGACAATAAAACGCTCGAAAGCGAAAAACTGAATTAAAAATGGCTCGTGAATCATTTATCTTGTTATCAATTTTTCTGCAATGCAAACATAATTATAATCAATTGGCATTTTATTTCGCTATCTTCGATTAGCCCGTCGATGGGTGAAGAACGATTTTCGTGAGAAATAGCTCGCCCCTTTTGTTCGAGTCGGGGGCCGTAATGCATGAGGAGATAAAGTCGCGGATAAGCGGGAGGAATCGGTATCTTTATGCCGGGGTTCATAACCATCACCCGGAACCGTAGCGGCCCAAGAGCTAGTTTCATCGCCGGATTAGCGAATGCTCGCTCGCGAGAGAAACCGGTCTCGCCGCCGCCGCGATTATTATTGCGCGCCCGGTTAACCGATCGAACTTATTTGTTCGTGGATCTTGTACTCATATATTACATACCTACACGTTATTTTCCTGCGATGAAATAACTGCTCTGGCTGTATTTCAGAATGCCATGATGTAGGCAAATCAAAAGAGTAGACAGAGGGGAGTTTCAGAGTTTAAAATTCTTCTGGAAATTCGGATGACATTAATTATGATTTCATGTGAAAAAGATGAAAGTTTATGATAAATTGTAAAAATACGAGTTATCAAAGCAATGTACGAAAATATTATTAATATTAATCCAATAAGTGAAAATTATAGGAATGCAGAACAACGTAGGATAATGTGGAAATGAAAATATGGAAAATTGTTTCAATCCAGTGAATTATGAGGAATATTTGGAATGTACCAAAATGCTAGAAAGCTATGAAACTTTCAACCCTGGAGCATCAAATTCTATAATTAAACAAAACTTTATGAAAATACCAGAGAATCTTTTGAATCATACAAACTTGAAAAAAATACTGGGGTTATAAAAATCAATGAAGAACTGTTTTCTGGCAAATCTAAACAAATATCTATGATCTGTGATCTACAAAATTTTGAATTCCAGAGCATAACATTCTTGAAAGTGTGTACACCGATCTATAGTAATATTAGAAATCCATGAAAATATCAATAAATGCGACAAAATCTTTCGAAAAGGAAAATATAAGGATTCTGAAAAACATGAAAAATCTAGATAGATGTTATTTTCTCAGAAATCTCTGAATTTACCAACAATCGATTGGAATTTGAATTCTTACTGTAGTAATCTTAAAATACAGGGTGCGCCATTTCTTATGTCGGCATGTAAACATTGAATAACTTGAAAAAAAAACAACCGATTTCTGTAAATGAGGTATTTTTATTTAGTTTGGTCCTTTACAATTTATTTAGACTAGTTTTTGAACACAACATCAATCAAGTGGCCGCCCTTATTGTTCACAGCAAAATATGCCCTTTTTGCGGCGTTTTCCATTACCTTTTCGAGCATCTCGGGTGGTATAGCAATGATTTCGGCACGAATATTTTCCTTAAGCTCTTCAATGGTCTGCGGCTTGCTGGCGTACACTTTACTTTTCAAATAACCCCACAAAAAGAAGTCTGGAGGGGTCAAATCTGGAGATCTGGGTGGCCATTCAATGTCGCCTCTTTTTGACATCAGACGTCCAGGGAATTTTCGTTGCAGAAACTGGATTGTTTGATTCGCAGTGTGGCAGGTCGCACCATCTTGTTGAAACCAGTAATCTTCAAGACCTTTTTCACGCATTTGTGGGCAGACATAGTGAGCCAACATCCACCGATATCGGTTTCCATCGATCGTTTGGTTCTCTTTGAAAAAATAAGGACCAATGATGGTTTTGGCGCAAACGCCGGCCCAAACAGTAACTTTTTGGTCATGCAATGGCGTTTCATGGATCTCGTGTGGATTCTGCGTTCCCCAAATGCGGCAATTTTGCTTATTAACGCCTCCAGAAAGTTTGAAATGTGCCTCGTCGGTCATTAAAATTCGCTTCCAAAAATCAGGTTCAGTATCAACTATTCGAGCGATTGTTTGTCCATATTCCAAGCGACGTGGATGATCTGTAGGCAATATTCTTTGTGTTAATTGCATTTTGTACGGAAACAAATGCAAATCATCTTTCAAAATGCGCCGTAGAGTGGTTCCACTGATGCCGAGATGCTGAGCGCGGTGACGATATGAAACTTTTGGGTTTTGGGCAACGCTCTCTCTGACAGCTTCAATCAGTTCATTTGAACGTCTTGGTCGTTGATGAACGGGTTGTTCGCGATCTTTCACTGTCCCGTGGTCACAAAAATTCGACACCAAACGACGAATAGTGTTGTCAGATGGTGCCTGTTTGCCAAGATATTTTCGACGATATGCTCGTTGAGTTAACACAACTGAACGACTATTTTCAATGTACAAAGTAACTATTTCAGCGCGTTCTTTTGGTGTGAAGCGATACATGGTTGAAATTGTACTGAATTGACGTTTCCAAAACAAGTGAAGTCAAGTAAATCGGTTGTCAAATGTTTAAGTTATTCAATGTTACAATACCGACATAAGAAATGGCGCACCCTGTATATAGCGCTATATATAGATGCCAAAATTCTATTTCAAAAACTAAAAAATCTTTCAAATTTTCATTCATACTTAAAAAATACAAGAAACATTAGACGACTTTCAATGCATAATAACTATGAATATAAAATCTTAAAAATCAGTTGAAAATCCTATAACAAACAATTTTAGGAATTCATGAAACCATGAAAATGCTTCCAATCTAATTTATACAATTAAATAAAGTACTAAAAAAAATAAAAAATGAGAGTACCAAAAAATATATATATTCAATATTTTTATGTTTCTATATATTGAATACTGTATATAAATTCGAGTAGTTATAAAAAATTTAAGTAAAAAATAAAAATACTCCAAAAATATAAAACGAAAAACCTAACCTAAAATCGATGAGATTTTCAATACTATAGCATCAAAATCTAAAAATCTATAGAATGATCCATCGGAACACGAGAGTATTTAAAAATACCAGAAAATAATTCTAAATTTCACAAATAACATAAAATAGGGAAATTAAAGAAATCTATAAATAACCTGAAATTTTACAACAAATCGAAGAATCTATAAGGATCCTGTAGCTATATATGTGTTTTTTTCTTTTTTCACCAATTTCTTCAGGAATAATTTTTACTCACTTTCTGATCAATATGTAGATGATTCCAACCAACAAACATTAAATCAATTTTTATAACTCTATTTTTTTTTCTTTCATTCATCAGCTCCTTTAGAGAAAATTTTGTGCATGCGTCACTGCTGGACATCAAGAAATTGCTGATAGAAATCATATCTTAATAAAATCCATATAGAATAATTTTTTTTTTCAAATGGAATCATTTAAGTTTCTCGTATGTAGTATGTTTATTGTATCGTAATCACTTTTAAAACGGATATTAGAATTTCTCGTTAAGCCTATTGAAAAATCGAAAATTTTTTTTGAATTAGAAAAGCACATTCATATTTTTGATTATTTTCGAAATTTACGATTTTTTTTTTTCACTATTGTGATAAACTGCCAAAAATTTTCAATGTCTTTTAACGTTTTAGAGTTTTTACGGGAAATTTTGAGTATGTCTTCTGATATTATATCTTCATATATGCGGAACGGAATGTAACCTTCAATTTTGAACAGTTTCGAAAAGTATTGAAAATATATTTATGTACCTCTGGCATGGAAAACGCGTTTCTATGCCAGCTCGAGATCTCTAAACGCGCTTTCTATGCCCTCGGTACATAAAATATCGTTTCGCCAAATTCGCACATCCGTGCCTGTTACGAAATATACTATTTCTCACTTTTGAAAATTTTCCATGATTTCTCCTGTATTTTACAACAATATTATCATTTTCACACGTAACTCGTCTTCATTTTTTATAATTTTTTAATTGTTCTGTGATTAATTTCGACAATTAATTAATTTCCAATCCAATAATTTCTTCCAAAGTTGAAATTCTAATATTCAAAAAGTTAATTTTTGGAAAATTTTGTATGAAATGTGTTTTCTCGTTTTTCAGCTTCTTTCGCGTTAAATTTTTTCAAGTCAACTTTCAACGAAGTTGAATCCTAATGTTCACAATAGATTGAAAAGTGCTTCAAATTTCTAATTGGTAAAAAATAGTGTTAATTGAAGCGAATCACTGCAAAGTTAGAATTTCATGAAATTTTTTTTAACCAAACATCGAAAATGGTTGAGGATCTATCTTGTTACAAAAAAATTTATCACGTCGGTAGAATATTATTTAGATATAAAAGATGGTCAACGAGACTTTCGAGGTTTTAAAATAGACATTTACGAAGAATTTAGTTTTAAATTCACTCAAGTTCTCCATCTTCGTTCTAATTCAACAGATTAGGTATAAATTACTATTTTAACGAGTAGATTTGACGTAGTTTTTTCGTTACTCGGTATGCATAATGCCGCACCCTCGTGTATATGGTTTACGTACGTATCGATCCTTAGGAAAGAGGAGTGGGGGGGGGGCTGCTTTGTCCGTCAAGCCCCCTCCCCCTTCGACATTAACGCTGACACTTACCATTATCGTCATTTCTGGCCGGGTCTATTGATAACGCGATCGCAAACTCGAGAGAGTCTAACGGGAAATGACGTATCCTCGGCTAATTTACGCGGTCATTCACGGGGCTGTGCAAGCAACGCTTCATCGTCCTCTTTTGTTGATTTTCCAGACGTGATCCATTCGAAATTCGGGTCTCTAGGCTTTAGGTATTCATGGCCACTGAGCTTTGCGCGGTTGAACAAACACGCGCCATTTTCCGAAAAATAGGATTAATGTTACGAAAAATAGTAAAAAAGAAAAAAAATATATTATTTGTAAACTATTGTGGTTCTATGGCTATTAAGCTTGAATACCTGCGAGATTTTCTGGAAAATTTTCTAGAACGTTGGGACGGACGGTATTCGCGAAAATGCTCATAAATAACCATCACGAGGAAAACTGCGCTTACTTGGCAAATATTAATTTGCGGAGTACGCGACGAGTGATCCGAAAACGTTTATTGACTTTGCCGCCACGGAAATAGTAGCTGGCCAAAGTATACCCGGGCAATTTATCAATCACTCCAACTAACAGCAAATTCGCCAAGGCCGAAGAAGTGTGTCGTAAAACGCAAACACGGCCAACATTGAAAATAAGCACGAAAATTGAATTGTTTTTGGTTTACCACGAAAGACGGGAATGTCGATTTTTCGCTTTACTACGCGAACCAACTTTGAATTATTATGGCGCATTGATGTAAAAGTTGCGACTCGAGCATTTCGCGTTTTCTCCGGCTGTGAAATCGTCGATTTTTTCTGGCGGAAATAGTGTCGCAACGCTTTGTCTAGAAATTTCGAAGAAAGTCGGGGAATAAAAAAAAGTCATCGGGAGAAACGATTGATGCTTTTATCGTTGAGTGTAAAATGATGTCCATTGTGTATTTGAAAAGCTGTAGCTGTATTTGATGTTGTGAGTTTTGCTTTTGCGTTCGAATCGCGTTTTAGTTTTTATGGAAAATGAATTATTGGTCTGCTTCAACGTTTTTCAGTCCACTTACTTTTTTACGTGCACTATAAAGTGAATGTGAAAACATTGTTGGTTATCGTTATTTGGTCGCAAAAATCAATTAGGATAGAAAACTTTTGAAATAATAACACAAATGAGAAAAATGATGCAAGTATGATGTAAAACCTTGAAGGGTATTGAATTCTTGCTTTATTATTCTGGATCAGCAACGAAATTAGAAGAATTACTTATCACCCTTGGAAATACTGATTGTTAAATTAAAAGTGGACATTTCGATCTCTATGGGTGGAATCCTTATCAAGACTTTGAATTCGATTTTGAGCTTATTAAAATAACACGTAATAATAACTCTGTTTCTATTAACCGACTAATGAAATTGATGGGTTTGATAAGGCTTCCATGCATATGTTGTAAAGAGAGCCAATTATTATTACGATCGATTTAACTCTCAAATTACGCAAACTTATTAAAGGATGTAACTTTTAGAAATAGTTTGAAAAAAGTAAATGTATCGTTTTGGAGTATTGTAAATTTTCAAAAATTAAATATGCAAAATGAAGTTACATATTGGGAAAGTACAATAAGAGAAATGCCGAGTTTTTTTAAACAAAGTTACGTCATACTCGAATGTTACGAGTCTTATTTACTATTCGAAGAAGATTAATGTTTCCATTTTTTGTGATAAAAGATGCATTTGCATGTTAGGCTTTAATCTTTTGCTGAAGTTCAGTATTACGTACGAAAAATGAATTATATATTCCACATTAGCAGAAAAGTCTTGTTTCCGAGTTTATAAAAAAGAATACGATAAAGATATTTCTGATAAATTTTCTTTCAGTAAGTTTGGTTATGAAGTTCATAGTGTAAAATCAATTGTGTAAGAATCACGTATGCTAATTGTGAATAATTAAAGAAATAACGTAGAATTACAAAAATTACGTTTTTACAGTATGGTAATTGTATTTTGAAAGAGAAAAAAAACATTGTAAGTGCAGCCTTATTGTTAATAAAAATAGTAATTGATGTCTTTGGAGAAATTTTTTTCGCATGTATGATCTTTTGACTGACCAAAAATTTGATGGAATTGATAAAAATTTTGAATATTGAATATAAGCTTTTGAATATTTTTTAATATTTGATAGTTATTTTGTGGTAGCAACGAAGAATATTTTAAATAATACAATAATATCATACAAATACACAATGATAATAAATTGATCATAAATAGATAATATATTGCGAAACCTGCTTCGGTGAAATTTACTCTCAGTATTTTTGATTACGGGCTTCTATAAAAAAAAAAAAAAAACCTTTTATATAATAAAACCGGAAAAATTGCAGAAACAGATTTCAAGGCTTTGATAACTCCGTTATGGAACATGGAAAAAAAATTAACTAACCAGACTCGTAACAAAGCGATTGATGAATCGCGAATTTCATTTCTATAATGCAATTCATTCAAAACTAAATTTTCAGATTTGCATTGAAATTGGTATGCTAGTAAAAAATCCCCTTCGATGATTGATGAAAATTTTATGCTCTTTCACATTTGCGTAAGTACACTGCAAATACATACTCGAATCGACCCTTTGAAATTTCTAGATAATCCTTCTAACCTCGACACACAATTCGAGGTGAAAAATAACCGATATGAAAATTAATCATCCAGTCGAGCAGCGAAAAATGAGCTAGGAAAGGCGCGGTCTCGCGGTTTTTCCTGGGGCTGCGTTAACCTTTTTTTTTCCATCGCGAATAAACAGCGGCTTTTTTTGCCGCCGAGAGTTTCCGTCTGGAAGAGCGTAACATTCTTACGCGAAAAGTAACGCGACTAACGATCCGTGGCGGATGAGCGACTCGCTGGTTCGAGCGAGTCGTTTATTGCGCGATGTAACGCGATAGTTATTGATTCTGCCCTTTCGACATCTCGGGACATTTTTACACTCAAGTTGTCGCAATCGTATATTGTAATATGCAATCAACTTTTATATTAAATTAAAGTCTCATCATTTGATGGGCGCGTTCAATGTTAGTGATGATTATCAAACTGGTTCTGTAAACGTTGGAAAGTCATAACTTGTTATGTTAAGATCAATATTCGTGCTCTATTGTTACGTAATAATTGCTGTTTTTGTGTTAATTTTTGCATACCAATCGGTTTAAAAGGCAAATCAAGCGGTCAAACTTGAAAGTGGGCAAGCCGTAACGAAAATGGTAGTGGTTTTTGCGACGTCTGGCTTCTGGGCCGGCGTTGCGCTCTTCATTATTATTACGTGTACATTGTGCACTCTCGACGCGCGGGCGTATACGGAACAATGGATGAACTACTTTTCTAGTCTAAAAATACACAATGGAGTCTTTTCCCTCGGCGCATTTTTATTAACTGTTTATGCTGGTTGTTTTTACTGCGCCTTGTCGCGTCAAAGAAGCTTTTTGTTTGGCTAATTAAGCCCAATCGCCTTTTTTTTTTTCGCTGATTTCGCGCCTTTACGTAACTAGCGCGTTTCGCGAAATTCCACGGGATTCCAAACGTTTCTGTACATGTCCGGTTGTGTAATTGCGCGATTTTTTTTTTTAATTGGAAATCATCTTTTGCTAATAGGAAGATTTCCAGGTTTTCAATGATGAAGGGTTTACGTAATTTCATTATAGTGTGAAAAGAATGGTTGATTCATAACTTTTGAGGCCGTAGAGACGATTTATCTGACTTTTCGAAAGTATTAATCGATTACGAGGGAAAAATAAAAATGGCCAAGTGAGACACTCGTCAATTATTAGCAGCACCATTTTTGATTTTTACATCACTGCTGGGATGACAATATGCTGAGAAATTGGATAACTCAATGTAGAAGAAAATAGCGTGATTTTTGTTGGAAAATTGAAGCATTGTTTGTGTTGATGAAGACGCTCACAATCACGGCATATTAATAATTTCGCGAAACTACGCTGTACGAGAGCAGCGTGACGGGAACGGAATAATGCATGGGTAATAAATGTACACTCTACCGTGAACGTAGCGTCATTCGTCAAATGCTGCTCTTGTCCCGCACAATTTCCTCTTAATGGCTTTAATCAATTTGTTGTTTAACATTTAGCAATCTCCCCGGGAAATTGCAACGAGATTATTCCACGCGGCGCGAAAATGCCCCGAATGCCGTGCCTTGTATTTACGCGGTTTACCGAACAACGACATTTGGTCGGATTTTTACTGACCATCTTCGAGTCAAGCGAGGTTTTTCCCGTTTGAGAAAAATGGACTCTTTGCGGAGAGAAGGAAATGCTTGAAACAGGATCGGGGGTGGAATTTCATTTTAGGGACTATTCGAGTACGGAAAGTCAGTGTTGCTGCCACAACTATATGGAGACCTCGACTGTGGTAGCGCAATTATAAGTATGGTTGAATTATGTCTTACTTTTCATATGGCTGCGGCAACTACGCCATTTTTCGGTATAAAACCTTTGAACATCATAGATATAATTCAAAATTTTTGAAACTGAAGTTATTGGCTTTATTATGGTGAAAGAAGGAAAATATCAGGTTTTTTAAACCTGGTATATAAGCAGATGGAAAATTTTGAAAATTAAATACTTAAAAAGCGAAGATTGTGGTTTTTTTTAGTCCCGATGTATTGATAATTTTAGTGAAAAAAATCGGCAAATTCAATATATTTACCTTTGAAAATTTCAATATCTTTTGAATAAAAATTTGAAAATTTAGGAACAAACAAGATTTTGATCGTTAACTTTATTTCATAAAATAACGATTTTACTCTTCTTTAAATAAGGAATTCAAACTGTTGGCTTGAAATATACAAAAATTTATCTCTTTTACGAAATCACAAAAGTATGCTGCAGAATCTTTATGTTCGTAGAATGACGCTAAAGGATGTAAAAAAAAAGTATAATTATGAAATTATCTGCTATATGATTGATGGGTGCCAATTGACAAAATTTCAAGATAAATAGTTTGGAAGTCGATAAAATTGAGATTTTAATATTTTTCATTTTATCAAATATTAATTTCACGACCTCTGAACCCAAAATCGTAATTAAATGTATCGGAAACTGCAGTGGACGTTTGAATTTCGAAAAATTGAGCAAAAATATAATAATCTTGATCACAAAATTCGGCGATTCTCGTATAACGATATCTTGATTTTGAAACGTTTATAACTGAACATTCAACACTCAGAATGTGGGAATCTCTAAAATGGTTATTCTCAAATTTTAAAATCTAAAGAATGTATCAAAACATTGTGAAGTCTCCATACCTTGGGAACTTAAAAAACTAAAATATACAAATCTTTTCAAATTTCAGAATGAAAATGCGAATTTCACAATTTTTTAAACTTATCAATCTGCGAAATTTAATCTACAATCAGATAAAATGTGGATGTTCAAAGGCAAAAATTACAAATCTACAGAAAAAAAAAAAAAAAAAATGATTATATTTTCAAAACTGTTTTTCAAAAGATACCTGTATGTGACTACTCATTATCAGGACTGTTAAGAACTCCAAGTTCATCTGAACATTTTCGAAATATTAATTTGAACGTTTGAAAAGAAAAACTTGTAGTTTTTCTGTACGAACTTGGATTTATCGTCATACTCTAAAGTCGTGCCCGCATTGTCGAGTTAGTAAACGGTTCTTTTTATCAAAAAATTTTTATAGTTAACGAAAAGTAGTAAATGAAATTGAAGTCACTTGAATTTTCAACATCATGATTTTTATAAATTCACTGAATATTTAGTTTGTAATTTTTGTACTAAAAAATGCAGTTACTGTCCGTAAATGCGTGAAAAATCTGAATTACGTTTTCGACATTTTATTGCTGAAATTTCCTACACAAAAAGATGTATAAATTGTTGATGGAGATTGCCGAAAGAAAAAACCAAGCTCCTATCACATTTTATCGCATGATTTCGCCAATTTTCCACCGTGTTTCCCGATTTTCGTCGTAAAAAGTGCTCGCGCTTTTTCACTTGCCTGGGACGAGATTTTTCCCGTCCGCGATCGGGATGGGGCAAAAAAAGTGGGTTGCGTCTCGGAAAGGTCCAATCGCGCGCAACGGAATCCACTCCAGATATCGGGAACATGCATGCAGTTTCAAACGCCAAGGGCGATTGTGTCCTCGGGCGAGCTTCTGGATTATACGGCGCGTCTCCTCCCTCCTTCGTGGCTGACGTTCGTCGTATAATAATTATTGTTGGCTCTTATTACCGCGAAGCGCTCGCATTACCGCTGACTATGTAGCTACGATAAAGGAGAAATGTATCGCGTCGAGTTAGCTACTTGATTCGCCTCAGCGAGTTCGTTAGCGCGTACTCGGAAGACGTTGGATTGAGTTCGCGGTTCGCGGCTCTCACGAGTAATGATACTTTTCGATATGGGAATCATTGTTTAAGTTCTGGGTAACGATCATGTTTCGAGAAAAGTTTTCCGAACAATGATTTATTTGCTGGGGGCGATTCCGATCACTGTGGAATGATGAATCTCCGTACAGTAATTTCTCACTTACTGTCCGTTCTTGGTATGCATGCTGATTGATGAGAGGGGTACAGGAGCGTGTCTTACTCGTGCTTTAGAAAGTTCGGAATGGGAAAAAATGTTTTTTGTTTATGATAGACACGTTGTCGTGATAGATTTGGATGTTTTGGGGTAAATTATTTGTTGAGTAAATTTGTATTGACTAACGGACGAATTTATATTTATAAATTCAACATCAATAATATTGAATTTTTCACGCCTCTTTTTGAATCGAATTTGCAACAAAGTAAGAGTTGATAGGTAAAGCTAGAAATTTAAGAATTAAAAATAGTTCAAATCATCAAATTATTTTTATAAACAACTTTTAGTATCAGAAATATGTGTAAGTTCGATGTTTCGGATGAATTTCATTGAAATTGACTTTATTACAGCTAACAAACAATCAACGTTTTCTATTAATCAATTCAAATCTACCTATTTTATTCATCATCTTCTTTTACGATATCAATGGAATGATTTAACAAAATTAAATGTACATATTCTTTGTCTAGGTACATGTATCATTGTTAAATCATTTAAGCGAAAATTTGCTATGTTCGAGTGATTCGCATAACATGGAGTTGACTTTCAATCTAGTACATAAAAAAGAAAAAAAATATCAATATTTTCAATTATTTCTGCCTGGAAATGCAATTAACCCTATTAATTGATGTAAGTTCATCATTTTTTTTTTTTTTTTTTTTTTTTACTAAAAATAATAACAATTTCGAAAATTCCTCATCCAAAACCACATGACAAATCTTCATGATAGTAAAGTTTTCATTTTTCATTCGTTCATTCTTCAATTTTTCAAAACTCGTTTACTTTGCCCTTGATTCACTGAAAAAATTTGCATTAAAAATAGGCAGAATTCAAAACACTGCATAGTAATCATTAAAAAAAATTTCTTTGTTAAGTAACACTAACTTACAAGAATGCAGTCAATTCGGTTTTTAGTGCAAAAAATTTTTAATTTTCAAAATTTCTGATCCGAAATATTAAATTGACAAATTTTGCCGATTTTAAAATTTCTTGCTCATTGACCTATTCCATAACCATAGTAATTTTAATTTTTTTTGCCTCCCTTTTCGATTTTAATTATTGTTGTTCATTCAAAAATAAAGTCCTTATTAACAATACACGAAATCTATTATTCCAAATTGTTTTTTATTAGTTGGTAGCAGTGAGGTGCATTTTTTTATTTCAAAGTATCAGTCGCGTTATCTTTATTCAAGCGTAATTTTCTGTAATATTCTACTCGTTCAGAAAAAAATTTTCATTATCTGCTATTGAAATTTTTTGAGATCAAGTTTTTAAACCAAAACTTGAAATTCTCTTACGATTGCAGCTTATCAAAAATTCAGTGATTGATTTATCAATAAATTGATAGCTTTTCAGTACGAATTTCGATCCAGCATCTGATAGTTTCTCAGCAAATTTTGATTCTTTACATAAAAATGATCAATATTCCGTTCTTTTTCTTTGTTTTTCTCCTTTTCTTTCTTTCTTTCTTTCCTTTTCTTTTCTTTTTTTTTTTTTTTTAATAAAAACTATTTCCAGTGTTTTTTTTTGTGTATAAGTAGGCCTTTTTTTTTGTAGAGCTGAAAGTTTGGTGTTATAAAAACGTTAATATTTTCGACCATTAAGCCGACTAAACGGAACACAGCAAAAGCGAATTAAACGCTGATGAAGATATTCTCGCAATCCGGTTTTTATTCTTTCATTTGTGTAGGATATTAAAACACACCAAAAAATTATTTTCTCCAGCATATTTGCAACTCAAAGCTCGAGTTTCAAAGAAATAACTTAATCAGCACCTTTTTCTTTTCGGCGTATACGATTTTTCGCGTATTTAGAAATCCTCGCATTTATTTCTTTCCCGCGAATCGTTAAAAAGACTTCCATTTCTGCCGTTATTTGCCCTTTTTTTTTTTGGAAAAAAAGTTTTTTTTTTTTTATCGCGCTTCTTCTTATCAGAAAACTTCCGCCCGTGCTTTTTACGACGTCGAACGAACCGACGCCGCACCGGAAATGGACTCTTCCGCTTCGTTCGTTGGTCCTCGTAAAGTATCGTTCTAGCACATTGATAAATCGACACTATTTGCAAAATTTCCGGACAAAAAAGAATTCCCGGGTATTTCGGTACGTTTGAAAATTTTCCTCGGCTTTTCGTTCTGGGCGCGCTCTAAAATTACGCGATGAACTTACTGCGGTTATTCTGAACGAGGAAACTCGAGGAGGAACACTGGTCCCTTTGATTCAGATACACGCGATCAGATCGCAAAGATATTTTTTTTTTTTTTCTTTTTCACCGCGATGTTGTTCTACATACCCTAGCACGCGTCACTTCCGTTAGCGAAATGTCAGTTGGGCTAGTTTTGCAAAAGTCAAAAAATGGATTTAATATGTTCAATTTAAAGTGTAGTAACGTTTTATGAATCATAGAGAAATAAAAAATTATTGCTCATCGAAAGTATATTTTCGATGTCAATTGCAAAAATCTTTACTCAATTTTTTTTGAATATGTATATCTTCGAAAAAAATTGTACCCCAGTATATTTTTTAACTGTAATTTATGAATTCTCTTTGGACATTTCCTTGTAAATAGATATTTCACGATGAAAAATGTATAAATTTTTATCGTTACCTTCAAACCTCTGAATTTATGTTGAAAACTTACCTTGCACTTCTAACTTAAAGTTCAAACTTTGATATCGCATTTGTAAATGGTACATATTATGCAAATTTAAAAGAGTACTTTTGTAGTGGAATCCGATATATTTCGTACTTATCTCTGGGTCTATTTTATAAGTAGAAAATATCAAAGATCTCATGGAGTAAATAGATAGGATACGAAAACAAATTAAAATTTGGGAGTGTTTTCATGCCGCGTCCATTTGCGTTGAGTCACGTACTTGGGCGTGACTCGCAAAGTAAAATTTGTTCAGAATGACGTGAGAATTTTTTTTCCGCGGAAAATGTAAATTTCCTTTGAGAAAAGATCATGAATCATAGATTTTGACAAGAAAAAAGGTACACCTGTTCGCAGCCAGTGATTTCTGTTGTTTATTTATGTTTTAAAAAGGTTCCGCATTAATAATATTTGTTCGCAAATATTATGTAAAAGTAGTTTGAAAACCTGATATGTAAAAAAATTTATATTTGGTTCCATATGAAAGTGAATAAAAGGATTGTAGATAACTACAAAACGTTCGCTGTGTGTTTCATAATATTATAAAAAATGCATAATTGTATTATTTTTTGTCAGTCTCAATTTGCGTCGAATGTTTTCTGCAATTTTTATTCCTTGATGTGCTTTGAGTGCATTTAAAACGAAAATCATCCATTGTCAGAACTGTTGTTCATACGATTACAATTTTTTCGGATTTATATTCAAATAAATAATTAGGAGTTCTGTTTTTGCAATTTTAGAAGTTTTGAACAATTTGGATTATAAACCCCGACATGCTTTAAAAAAATTGAAATTACAAAAGAATTTACACTAAGGAAAAAATTGCCATCTTAGATTGAAAATCATTAGTACTTGTTTTCAATATTATTACGAGTAGCAACTTATTCAAATAACGCGAAGATCATATTGTTTGTTTGTAGTGTGTTTTGCAAAAGACTCAATTCTCATAAAAGAGAAAAGTTAAGGAGAATTTTCGGCCAAACAGAGTTAACATTTCATTATAATCATTATTCACACTAATTAAATTTGGGCGAAGAGAAGCTACTGACTTGAAAATTTTAGCACTGCATTAAGTCAGTGGAAAAATCTGGAAATCCTGCGTTTTTTTTTTTTTATATGCTTTCGAGGCAACCAAAAGAAGGAAAGAAGTTTGCTTGGAATAGCAATTTGTTCAGAAAAAAAAAGAAGTGCGTGATGCGGGGCGACAGGAAAGCGATGTTGAACAAAACAGCGATATTCTAGCCAAAGAAGCGCGTAACGGTCGATCCACTCGAGGTGGATCGACGAAGTACCGTTTGACAGTTGAAGCCACTTTTCAACATCGTTCCGTAGAAACCTGTTTGTACCGCATACTGGCAATGAAAGGTACGGGTTATTATTACGTTGGAATGGCTATTGGATAATGAATGACGCGAGGGTCATTTGTCAGGGTGGAAATTAGCGTCGAGCTTTCGGGCCGATTGTTATCGCGTACATTGTTGCAGACTTGGCGAGCGATTCATTGTTGGAAGAAGAAAATATTCATATTTTTAATGGACATTTTCGGGCCCTTTCGAGCCTTTGAGTGGAATGAGCCGCGTGGTTTATTGCCTGAAATGACGTTTTGAGCTTGTCTCGTCGATGCGAGTTTTAACGAGTCGAAAGAAGTGTTTGCCAGGGGTTCGAGGCGTTGTTTTCGAGACTCGCGAATGCGAGCAGCTCATTTTATAAGTTTCTAAATTCACTATTTCACTGAATTAAGATTGGGCGAACAACACAAGAGAGATGCAGCGCATTATTTCGCATGTTAAACCAGGGTTTTACGAACTCGTTTATAATCTGAAATTCAGATTACACGAAAGTTCAACGCATTTTAATTTTCATTGAAATAACAGCGTGCGTTTCTCCGTTATTAGTATTTTCTTTTTCTCATTTTACGAGATTATTTTTCTTCGCCAAAATGCTTTTGTTGAAGTTGCCTGAATAGGCGAAAAACGGGAGAATGCATAAGAGGATTTTGGCTGAAGGAATTGAATCTACTTTATTTCTACATGTAATGAAAGTAAAGAGATATCGAATAAGATGTTTGCAGCAGACTTTAAAATTTACTAACTTGAATATTTTTCTTCTGTTTCAGGTAAGTCCCGTAATGAGAACACCGGATATAGATCCCAACTGTGAGTCGCGAATTTACCTAGTTTTAATGAGTGCAAAACAAAGGAAATGATTCGAACAGAGTAATTATACACTCAGCTCTCGCACAAAGAAAACGACGAAACATGAATCCGAAATGGTAGAGTTGATTCGGTATAAGTCGTGTGAATGAAGTCATAGTTTTTTGAGTGGCGTTTTTCTTGCAATTAGTGAAATTCCAGAATGGAGAATTCACTTTTCCCAAACTTGTGAATTGATTCGAGAAATTCGGCGGATGAGTTGTTCGACGTGAAACATATTCATCGCTCATGCAAATACAGCGATCAAGGTAATCCGCGGTTTGGAAAGATGCGAAAGTTCGGAATCCCCAATCGAATTTTACATCCATCTCGCGATGCTCGCGTGGCTCCGCTAGCCCCATTTTCCCAAATCACTTTTCGCGTATCATTCCGATCGCGACAACACAATGCGATGACGGAGAAAAAAGGAAAAATGAAACAAGCCTGGATATATAAAGTTTCCGGCCGAGTTGCGCCCGATTCCAATTCCCAGCTCGGGAAATTTAATTAGCGTCACTCGATTTATCCTCGAAAAGCCGAGACACGCGGCATACTCGACCAACTCGTAGCAATTAAAAGTTTCGTCCTCGAAATTACGCGATTCGCGAGATCTGATAATGTTTTCGCCCCCGTCACCTCGTTTTCCGGGACGGCGATTCCGCGATCACTTTAGGGTTGTTTATATTCTTAGAGATATCGAGTCTGATTTTGAACCATGTTTTTGAACGTTGATTTTTGGTTTTGTAAATAACTGAAGAATCACCGATCATCATATTTTTCTATCTAGATAAAATGTAGTGATTTGTAGATTAGCATCTGTGTTGTTATATCACTTACAACTTATATTACTTTCTCAACTTTTCGTGTCAGATGTTTATGGGATAATTAACGATGTGATTTGAGGTTCGTAAACAAAAATGAGACATACCGTAATTACTGGTTTAATTTCCTACAAATTTAAGGCCTCAACGTTAACGCTGGAAAGAAAAAAAGATTAGAAAAATGGGTAGTGAAGATTGCAGGGGAGTATAAAGTTATAATTTAACGAATATCGTAGTGAAGTTCGTTAATGAGATGAAAAATTGTACGGTTTTTTAGTATGGTTTTTTTTTTTACTTGTAATCCACGGTCCCTAACAATTCCAGAAATTCAAAGGAGTATATTATAAGATTAAGAAAATACATTTGGTTTACAGTTAATATTTCTTGAAATAGATCTATATTCATTTTACAAACAAATGAACAGGACACCAAATGGTTCACCAGTTTCTTCAATTATTACTGATTTAGTCATGAGAGGGAATATTTTGTATTTTCAAGAGCATTTTTCTATATTTTAGATATGTAAATTCCGCTGTTAATCACAAAACTGGTGAAAAAATTAATAATTTCGACGCAAAAATATTTAGAGGCAATTTTTTTCAAAAATCACATTTGTTTTGCGAACCAACTAGTTTCAAAAGAGTTTTCGAATTTCGTTCTCTTCGTTCCCCAACACAAGAAAACAGCTATGGTTTTTTATTCAAGTAATCATCAGAATTCCTATTTAAAAATACCATGAAATAATTTTTGAATAAAGTGAAACGAGTTTTAAATCATGAATCTATTAATGCTTGATCGGATGAAAATATAATTCAAAAAGTACTTGAAAGATTAGAAAATGGAACGTAGTTGTACTTTTTTGATTATCAAAAAAACAAAAATCATGTAAATTTCTTAGAACAGGAAAATATCTTCCACCTTCTATTACTTTCTTCTATTTTCTATCTATCCATCAGCTAGTAAAATTGTTATACCTAAATGGATTAAATAATATTTTGATGAAATAGAAGGATGCGATTAAAAATCAGATTTTACCTTGCGTGTTTTGTCATATTGGTTATAAAGATTGTGAAGAAGTTTATGTTCATCAAACTAATTGTTAGAGGAACGTTAAAACTCGGTTATTGAAATATTTACGCTCAAAGGTTTGAAAAATCTGATAATTTTGTATCAGTCAACGCTCATGAATATTCCTCACATAATTTCATTTACTTTATAAATGTTTACGCACTGTACAACTAATGATAACAAACTATCGATTATTAAGGGTTATTATGGAAGAAAGGTTTGAGAACAGTGAAAAAACAGATAATTCAAATAGCGAGTGACAACTTATTGGTAAAACAATTATAATTTATTTTTCGAAAGTGAGTTAATCATTTATTATAGTATGCAAATTTTATACTTTAGAAACTTACAGTGCATTGCGACAGTTTCAAACTATCGAAGATCTAAAACACAAACTGTGAGAAAAGTAATAAAAGTGGAGTGACTTGAAGATTCAAGAAGGAATTTCTTCTCCCCATGACGAAAATTTTGATTTCGATTGTATATTTATTAATGTTTGTCTTTGGTATATCGATTAAATTTAACTGGCACATTGCGCGAATACACGTTGTAAATACATTTTTCTTGTCATTCTCACGTTGAAAAATATTTTTCTTACTGATGAAACGATAATTTTCAGTTTGAAACATCGATACTTTGTTACAATATCAAGAACCCTAGATCATTCTTAGATGGAGCTGATTCTTTTTTTTTTTTTTTTTTCATCCCTTTTAGCGCTTTTCTTTCTTATCGTCGTAAATTCCGGGAATATTACGGGCTCGATGTATCCGCGAGAGCGGCCTGAATAATGCCGATAACGACGGTGAAGCACTCGGGGATGTATAGAAAGCCAAGGAAAATATTTTTCGGACATCGAACGGCGGCGCAGGCCGCAAGTCGAGCGCGAAATTGTTATCCGTCGCATTGGCACATAACTATGGTATAGTGGACTCGATGGCATCTACCCAAATTTTCCTTCCTCCGTAAAGCGCGAGTATTTTGTAATCGTACCCGTGCCGATCGATGGAAATGATGACGTCGACGCCGTATAGCCGTCGTTTTTCACGCTAAATTTACGCGAGCGAGACACAATCGGTGAAAAATCACGAAAAGCGATTGCTGACGGACGTTGAGCCTCCTCTTTTCCCTCTCCCCCTCATCGCAGCCTGGAAAAGCGCGTAGATATTTACGGGACGTAAAACTTAATTTATCCGCGCGTTGACATCGCGAGGGCGTTTTTGGGCGTTCGTAAATTTTCGCCGATTCCGGGCTCCTCTATTTTCGGCTTTTCCGAACGTCGTCGCGGCTGGGGAAACGATTTTACGACCTTCAAAAGGCTGATTTCTTTTATTCTCGTATGCGTTTTTGATCGTTGGGGGAGGGGATGATATTTTTGGAAAACTAGATATTTGATACTTATCAGGGATATTAAAAGCGATAATCGCTTGATACGTGGTACATTAGTTGTTATTGTTGGCAGGTGCATTTGATATTACATTTTTTTCTCGAAATAGAATTTACCTAGACTATTTTTTAGAAATTATTTGTGGTGTCAAATGAAATTAGTTTTGATCAGAAGTTTTATTTCCATTGAGGGAAAATTATCGTCTCCAGTGAAGTGTTTCGAAAATTATTGAATAAATAAATAATTAATCGATTTGAGCTTGAAAAACAATTGTAAGCGTTGGAATTTAAAATTCTGCAATTCCGAATGAAGAAGTTAGAGTGAAAGAAATAAAATATTATGTTTAATAATGAAATTGAAATTTTCGATTTGGAAGTTCCGGTTTCGCCCATAATTTATTTGTTATTGTAAAAAAATAAGTGTTATGAGAATCAGAAAAATTGCTACTTAGATTTTTGATTTTTCATTTTAAAACTGTCGAAATTGTGGATGTGTTAGAGTGTAGGATTTCTAGGTAAAGGACATCAAACATTGAGGATTTGTAAATAAAAGCTCTAGGTATTTTTGGTAATCGAAAAATCTTTCAAGTTCAACATTCTGAAACTCGAAATTTGGAAATGCAAATCCCATCATCGAAAACGTCTCGGTAAGGATTTTTTAGGAAATCAAAATTTTCATAAATCTGGTGTTTGGATATCTATAATTTCAAATCTTTTTCGCAGAACCTACGATTCAGAATTCAAATTTTTTATGCAACGCAGAAAAACTACGTTATTTTATAATTCCACATCAGTTCAATTATGTTAAAAAATTCGAAGCGTTCAAACAATGGCAAGCATTTCGTATTCAAGAATTTCCTATTGGAAAAAAATTTCGCCTCAGAACTTGTTAGTTTCACATCGTGTTTTAGGAAATTATAAAAGTGTTGAGTATTTTGAAATATATGTATACGAAAATTTTTTAACGTACATAAATTCAAAATTCCAAGTTGAAAAAAATTTAAGGTACAAGAATCGGTAGGCATTTAAAGAACAGAAAATTTCCACGGGTAAATTTACCAAGTTTTTACAACCATATAAATTTTTAGGAGTCCTTAATTCATCATACAGACTTGAGAGAACGTGAAATTCAAGATGTGTAACATAAAGATGTTGAAAATCTTTGAGTTAAAAGCTTAGAATTATGTACTTATGTAAATAGTGAAACTTTTCTTATTTCTCAAATCAGGTATCATATCTCCGTTATTTTTTTATTTCCGTTTCCCAACTGCAGATTCTAGCTGTTTCGATTTGCTGATTCTTAGAACTTTGGTAATCAAAAATTTGATTTCGAGAATTCCGAACATCTTCGAAATTTCAAGAATTTTGGTTTCAATATTGAAAATTAAAGCGTATAAGTACATCTTCGTTGGAATCGGAACAATATATTTATAATATTTTGAGTTACTCGTAATAAATTCTTCAATTAATGTGTTAAACATGCGTACATTTTATTCACAATGTTTTTCAAATGTAGATGATTATATTTTTCATTAAGTTTTGCCTAATACTGAGTTTAATTATTTCACATTGATTTTTTTACATTTTAGGTATATATTTGATGGTTGATAATCTTATAAAAATACAGAGATTCTAGTGTTAGAAGCTGAAATCGAATAATCTCGAAATTTTTGTGAATGACAGTCGATGCAAAAATTTAGTTATTAATAAATATATGAGAATTAACTAAAGTGAGGCAATTTTACTTAAGGCGGTGGAGTGAAAGGATAAATTCGTATATAAAAGCAAACAAATCGTTCATTCTAAAAATATACTCGATTGAACGACTAATCTCGTCAATTGGTTGACAATCAAATTTGTAACCCATATAAAAGCTTCAAATAAAGGTGCAACGCTTAATGAAAAGTTGGTAGTATAACGATAGGAGAGGGATAGAGGGATGAATCTAGTTAGCCGAGGCGGCGCGTGTACGTAGTAGGTAGGTAGGTCGATGGGCGAGACACGACAAATTGTGTTCTTCAATCACAAAGCATTATTAGGTTACAAGAGACTCCAATAACGGATTTTATGGAGCATCGTTAAGAAATGTTACCATAAATATCAACGCTGAAAAACTGTTTAAAATAAAAATACGAAAAACCCGATTCACCGCAGTGCTCGCATATCAAGCATATCAAGCTAAATACGAATCTTTTTTTATCGCCAATATAAAACTCGCAATTTTACCGGTATGCTCCATAAAAAAACAAAAAAAAAAAAAAAAAAAAAAAAAACATTCTCACAAAAACACCCCAAGATGAGCCGAAATGAATTTTTCTCGTCTGCCCATATACAAAGTCGACGTTTCGCGATTGCACTGAAAAAAATTACGAAAAAAAAAAAAAGAATAAGGTAGGGAGGAAAAAACTCGACACATTCGTCGACTTATGATGGAAACAGGGGACGGTGAACAAATTGGCAAGGACCTTGTGATAAAATGAGTTGTCAGGGGTGGGGATAGATTATGGGAGGGCGGGGGGGGGGGGTTGTAGGGGGTTGATTCTAACAACCTCCGGGGACAAGGGCCTAGAGGAACAACCTTTGCGAGCCTTGGTGAAATGCTGCGACCTTTGTATAAAGCAACGCCGCAGCGCTATTTTCGTAGCCGTCACGGACGCCTAACAATGTAATCTACGTGTTCTAACGCGAAGATAACGTCGACTCGCCATTTTTCACGTGCCCCCGGGAGAATCATCAAAGCTTTGCCCGAATCGCTCGTTACGCTATGAAATAATGACGATGTGCTTCCGTATTTTACATATATTTTTAGACCATTATCGTTTCATGCGATCTCATTAAATTTATCGGTGACATTTGAAAGCACGGTTGGAGGATGTACTGCATGGTTATTTTTTTTACGATCAGAGAGTTGGACGAGAGCAATATTAATTCTTATTTCATATATTCATTCGTTAATATGGTAACTATTCGAATTGGAGGTCGATTCGGAGGATAATTAGTTTGAATTACTAGTAGAAAGTTTACTATTTTTAATATATATAAATCTGTCGAAGTTGACAATTTGATAGTGAAAGTTTCAACTAACGAATCAGTAAGAATGGACTTTTTTGAAGAGAAAATTTCAACTCACAAATTCGTTAAAATGTACGAAGGTAAATGTACCAGTAACTGGCCAGTGCCCGGTTGTTGGACACTTACACTTTTTATTAAGCTTTTTGTAGTAAGTGCAGTGTTTTTCACCCTTGGACTATATTGCAGAATCTAAAATCAACTGTGATAAAAAAATTTGGAGTAGAAATATCGTAGTAGTGATATTAAAATGAATGAATAAAGTTGAAGCTCCCACTGAATCACAAAGTCCTATGCTGCGCTCACGTCATTCGCTAAGAAAAAAACTTTCATTTGTAAGGTCACAGCATCGTTATTATTTACTGTGTCATGGTTTATGATACATTACCGCAATCGACATAGTATTTGCTATTATTGCAGAAAAAAAAATTGTCAAAATGTTTATTTAAACAAAAATATTGAACACATCATCAACATCATATTATATACTAAAGTTAAATAACTTTTGCAAAATAATAAAAGATCTAATGCTCTGTTATCATATTTTTAAATCCATAGTGTTTGATCCTTCGGAGCCAATGACGTAAATGAATAATTAAGCCTTCACAATCCCTTTACACTCTTAATATATTTCGGCCACATTCTGGCCCTCTTCAGGAGATCTAGTAATTAATTATAAATTCCTTTTCATCCCGTTTAAAAATGATAAAAACAATAAATTTTATCACATAAACAACTCACATTAAATAACGTAATCTCTATATGAGTCAATTGGTTGTAGTGCGCTTACTTTCCATAATTTTTTTAACAAATCCATGCCTAAACATATAAATTCACAATTCAATAAAACAACATAATAAGTAAATACTTCTAGAATTTTCCAAACTCACTTGTATCTTAACAGATTCTCTCTTCGCTGACGAAACATAATTTTACCACAATTTGCAAAATTCTGAAATATTTTGAAACATTCTCGAAAATATTCAAAAATTTTAACTTCTAGCTTCGTTTGTTCAAACCATATGATCTTGCCCAGAAAAAACTTTTTTTAACAAATTAACATAGCAATTGTCGAGATCTTTTGTTGAAATGTTTCATTCTCGACAAATTTACAATATGTATTACAATAAATTCAAGAGAATAAATCGTAATTTTGATGCATTTTCAATAATTCTATTTGAGACCATTTCTTTTTTTCGAAGGTTGATATTTCCATAAAAACTCTTTCTAATTTATATTTTAATTCTAAAAAATTTTAAGAATTTGAATGGGTCGTAAGTTTTGATAAGAAGAATTCTTCGCTTCTTTTGAAAGTTCATCAAGAATTTACTGTGATATTCAGGTTTATGGTCATAATTATTGATGTAAAAAATGATGAATACTTTACCCAAATCGCTTCTGAAAAAATTAAATTATGAAATTCTTGTGGTCAAACCATTTTGTCCTTTTTTTGCTTATAATTTCTCGATAAATTGTATTTTACGTTACGAAACACATTTTTCCATGCTTCTGGAGGTTTTTTCACTCGTTACTTTTCTCCATTTCACGGTTTATGGTTCAAAGAGTTTTCATTCTTTGCTTGGTACACTTTTTTCACGTTTGTGTTATGATTGTTTTTTTTTTTTTTTTTTACTTTTTTATTCTTGTTACTTAAGTATACGTTTTCAACGTTCGCATCATATTCCCGGTTTTTTAAAGTTTATTATCATCATGACATTAGTATAATGTTTCTCGAATTTTCTTCTATTCCCTGTTTTTCAACAAAGGCATCTTCATGAATATCAAATAAAAATTACGAAATTTCAATTTTTTCATTACATGCATTTTTTATATACTCTCGAAATAACGTTCTTTGGTTTTATCTTGAGATAAATATTGTATTCGCAAAAATCAAACCAAAAATTAGTTTCGGAACACGACAAAACACCATATTCTCCATCGCGTGCGTTCAATTACCTTAATGAACTATCCAAAGCTTTCTACGAATTTTCATTATCGACTAAACAACAGAGTATTTTTTTTTTTTTTTTTCTTCGGTGTCACTCTACTTAATTTAGCGCGTCTCTTCGTGAACACGATGAAACTAAGAAAGTGACAAAAAGTTTAGCGGAGCGACACGTTTCGCGTAGGAGAAAAAAAATGTGTCTTGGAAGAAACTCGCCCGTGACACACGAGCGCGACATTGTCGTACATTATTTCTCGGGCCGGGGTTCGCGTGCGGGCCGTCCTGACTCGCCGGCATGATTATAATACGTATATATCTCTTTGTGTCACGAAAATTCGCGAAGCGAGACCGCGCGAAGAAGCCGAGGTCGTGAAAACTAATCGCGAAATGGCTGATATCGTATTCTCGAAGCCCGAATGATACGTCTCCGCCTGAAATTGCTATTCACCATGAGCGGACGACTCATTATAAAAATCCTCTTCTACATTTGATTGAGACAAAAATTGATGGCAATATTGTCGTGGTCAATAATCGCGCAGAATTTTCGTTATTTGTGAAATGGCACGTAGGATTATTTCGAGAGTTAGGTTGATTTCAAGAAATGTTCCTCAATATTATAGAATTATTTAAGGATATTCATATTTTATTGTTTCATTTATCATTTAGAAGAGAAGATGAGAATTCGTCAATGTGTGAGGAATTTTCAATAATTCTATGTTAAATTAGAAAACAAGGAATGGTATGTTCCTATAGAAAATAAAAGATTTAGGAACGAGAGACCAGTGCAAAAAAAAAAAAAACGAAAGGGTCAAGATTTGGATAAAAAGTTATAAATTCATTGATAATTATCATTATTTACTGCAATTGACTGAATTTTAGAGTAGTTATATTGCAGAAAAAAAAGATCGCAAATGATACAATTTCTGAAAATAATACTTGATCGCGAAATATGTTGACAGTATTGAAATTTCAAATTTTGATGAAACAAGTGACAAATTAGTAAATGTAAGAATATGGAAATCGTTAAAATCTTACTACTTTCGGCTGATTAGACTTCAATCATTTTGAGTTCTAGATCTCTTTGATTTTCAATGATAATTCAATAAAATTTACTATAAAATGAAAGTAAAAAAGAAGGGCAATAAATAAAAAAATGATAAAGGTATGGGTTCGGATAATTGAAAAAAAAAAAAAAAATGAAATTTAGTTTTGGACGATAATTTTTGTTTGTTTAGTCAGTTCTTTGGTATTTGAAAAAAGAAAAAAAAAAAAAAAAAACGATAAAACTTCATTTACCAAAGCGGATTGGTCGCGGGCGAGTCTCAATAATTAAAAGAGTTCCTTCGAAAAGAAAGAGCAGCGACACGCTTTCTCGATCCGTCGCTTTTCGATGTTTCCTTGCAGTTTTCTCCTCTCGTCATGCCACAAGAATTCTTCCGGATCATGGAAGATTGTGTTTTTTCTTGGATAGAAAAATTGGGTGGTCGCAAGAAAAACTGTAAGCCTTGGAAAGTCGAGAAATTCGAAACAACAATATCTTGAAAGTGCGTTTTAATTCATAAACAAGTAAAAGTTAAAAATTTTTGATTGTACTCATCAATTTTAAACGATTAGAGAAAACAGATATTTTGAAAAAAAAAAAAAAAACGTCAAAAAAGAAGGTTATGTTTTGTAGAAAACAGAAACAATTATTTGAAAAATAACTATTTGGATGGAAAAGTTGATAACTTAATAAGTTTACAATGAGTTGTTCAAGAGGAAAAGTATTTTACAGCAGGTAAAATATGAATAATTATTGTGACGTTTATTTCTAGTTAAAATGATCATTTTATTTGTGCCGTTGTAATAATATATCAAGATCTTGCATATTATAAATTATTTTTATGGGCGGCACAAAGTATGCCACCGAGTCAGAATTAATGTTTATATTTGACCAGTGTGAAATATTGTTTCACTTATAGTACCCAACGTTAGAAAAGTAGAAAATCTGAAAATACATATATAATGATTTATATGAAAATTTAAAATTCCAAAGCTGTGTGAAAGTTTAATTTGTTTTCACGTCAATAAATTCGTCAATAAAAGCATTCAATGATTACAGAGTTTTTCGTATTATAAACAATATACCATTATGACAAAAGGCAATCAATAAACATTACGAAATTGGACAGTTTCTGAAGTGATTGTACTCACGTTATTTGCAGTGAACATCAAATACCATTATTTGAATTAATGGAATATATGTTAGCGTTGCGCTTTCAGTTTGGGATACATGTGATTTGCGATATAGAAACGATCGCAAAATAAACGAAATTCACAAATGGTATTAAATATACTTTCAAACAAGTTTCATCATTGATTGTGAAAGCTGTGTTTCACGTTTTCCTCATTTTTTCCTACAAATTTGGTTAAACTCAAATGAAATTCGTGAATAGAGAATGCGAGAAAATTCATATTTCATCAAAAAGTTCAGTTACATACATCTCTTAAGACGATTCGCAACCTATTGTAGTGCGAGAGAGACGCATAGAACGGGAACCAGTTGAAAGGATGGAGGACGAAAAGAGAAGGTCTTGCGAGTCGTCTTAATTTTACATGAAATATACATGAGCAATATTCGCTTAGTTCATTCATGACAGAAATGTTTATTAGCGTTGCGTAAATTATGTTTTGAATACAAACATATGTTATATAATTTGTTTGTGAATAATTAATTGTGTGTTATTACGGAATATCCTAAACGAACATATGTCGTTGAGTACGTGCTTCAAAAATATTGAGAAATTGAACTGCATTATTATTTTTTCACTGTTTTAATGTATGTTTTCAACAGTAAAGTAGTATTGATTTTTTTTGTTTGTATTGAATAATTTAGGTATTTAGTTTACTGGATATCTTTTAGTTGTTTTAACTATCGTACAAATCGTTTTATCATATATTGAATTATCTACTGAAGATTCCAAATAAAAAAGAGTATCATGGAATTTCAATCACTTTTCGTACATGCGAATAATTTCGAAGGGTATCTTTGCCAACTACTTGATTTTTTACGCGACCTTTCCCGCAATCTCGCAATATTTATCATTGCTCGAGATTTTTTCGCCCACCGATTTGTTTGCAAACCCGTGGAGTCGTCAAGTGCCGCATGCTAATGGATTCTTCGTGATTGATGTTCCCGTTGAAGAGATAAGTGCGGTATCAACGCACCACGTTCGTACTTGCAAACGGCACGTTTTACAAACCTCACGCTCCAATTATCGATTGTTATCTCATTACTACAATGAAGTATTAACATTTCACTCGATTCCTTTTGTTTTTACCGAAAGTGGCGCGTGATACGCATGTCTGAGTTTGATAATACGTTATATATTATATAATTCATTCAATATCGCTGAAGTAAATAAGTAGGTACATTTGTGTTGGCAAACTGAAAAATTTTTATCATTCGGAAATTAATAGTTTCTAATTCTTTACCTCGCGAATTTTTGAAGCCGATTTTAGAAATCTTATGACCAACAAAATGAGAGTTCCTAAGTAAGGAATAAAATAATCAGGAAAAATTCCAGCTATGAATTCAATTCATGAAAAACAGGAATTCCGGAATCAAAATAATTTGTGATTTTTATATTTCACGCGAAATTCGCTGCAATCGACTTTATGACAATTATTCATCATTTCCTTTGATGATATTACTTTCATAATTTTTTGAAATTAAATGTCTAAATAATACATAATTCGGCACATAATAATTTTCGTCGTAACAGTAAAGTGTATTTGATAAAGTAAATTCAGCATTGATTTAAATACCAAAGTAAGCAAACAACTTTGAAAATTCGTCATCCAAAATATCGCAATCGGAAATTTTTTAAATTAAAATTTAATATTTTTAGAAAAATTTATACTTACGTGTGACTATTTTCATTTGATTATTCTTATTTTTGAAAAATCTTTAACGATGCAGTTGATTCGTCGAAAATTGACCAAGTTTAAACACTGAATAATAATATGTAGAGTTTTTTTCATTCAGTAAAATTAAGTTCTATGAATGCAGTTATTTTAGTTTTTGGATACAAAATTTTTACAATTTTCAAAATTTTTTAATGGAAAATCTATATGAAAATCGGAAATGTTTTTGATAATAAAATTCATATTTTTCATTCATTCAATCCATATTTCGTAGCATTTCGATGGAAAAAAATTGTCAACAAAATTTGTTATCTACATTTTAAATTACCTTGTTGATTGTTTATTATTAGATAACAGTGATGCGTATTATTTTATTTTTAATATCAAGTCACGTTTTCTTTACTCAAACATTCATTTTATCAATTGTTTAATACAAAGTTTGTAATTTTTCATCCTCATACACATTTAGAATTTTAAAAAACTTGTAAAATTTGAAATTCTTTGCATTAAAAACAAAGCTTTTGATAAATGTAGTTAATTTAACTTATAAAACTCCCTATCGAGAAGTTATACAATCTGAAATACTGATAAGAGTTTTTTTCATTGATCGTTACAATGTTTTTTAAGCAAATGGTGTATACTATTTCACGGTGTGAGTTCGAATTTGTTGAATTAAGTTGTTGAAAAATAATTTGTGATGATAACAATTTGCAGTACTGCGCAGTACTCTGATAACTTCATGTTTTTTAACAGGCATCTTTTGTACCTAAAGAAAATAATAATCGATAAATCGATAGATTTTTTATACAGATTTTGATACGAAAAAACAAAAATCAATCTCTCGTCCTATCAGCTCTTTTTTCTATAGGGATTTACTGCCTGGACTAAAAAGAACGTCTTTGTGAAGAAAAAAATATGTTTGAAGTATTATAAAATATTCGAGATGTCGCCAACGTTGTACCTACCTTCAAAGCAAACAAATTTTTCTTTATAAACTGAAAAAGTTTGAATTAATTTCCTCTTTGGGTGTGCGTCAAAGTAATTGGCTTCCCCGAAATTATTTGGATAGCCGATGCTGGACTGAAACAAACGACCATTTCGTGACTTTGCAAGTAGCTAATTTGATGAAAAATCTCGTTTTTCGAAAAATAGAAAAAAATAGAAAGCGATGTTTACAAAGAACACTGGGGGTACGATGTGAGCGATTGATGAATCGAAGAGAGTGACAGTTATCACGCGACTCGTTTGTGGGGCTGGTATAATGTTATCAAATACAATGTACGTCGGACGGCTTGCGTGATATAATACCAGCTTCTTGATTTGTGGCTTTCATCCTGGCACACATTCGCGCGTCAAAGTTAATACGAGGGATGTCGCTATATAATAGGCGTGTACGTCCGATGACAGTAGTTGTGAAGGGGGAAAGCGATTTCTGCACAGTCCCCAAACTGTTTTATGTACCTTCTTTTCGTGACATCCCTCGACATCTTACTTTTGTTTCATAGCATTGCGAGAAGAAAGTTGTCACTTTTCCTTCCTAGGTTGAAAATGCCAAATTGTCTCTCCCGGGGATAAAAAGTGTATTTCCATTTCGAGGATTGAATAATTTTGCCATTTTGTAAGGAAAACATCTCGTCTCGTTTTTAGTTGAAAAATCTGCAAAATAGTGCTACTTTGAATTCCGATTTCTCCTACAAGGCCATTAACCTGGTGACTCTGGAACTTGATAAATATCACGAATTAGGAATCGCTACTTTTGCTCATATATTTTTCTGTCTCGAAGAAGTAAGAACGTTTTTTTTTCTTTACCGAACGCCAATCCGGATAAATGTTTTGCCACTCGAGGGAATGAAAAATGTATTGAATACCTAAAACCTTCCAGAGCTGCATGTAAATCTTCTAAATTTTTGAACTGTTCATGAATCGATTGAAATGTGCCGAGGAGTTTTTTCATTTTGTTTCTACCATTTCGGGGTAGTTTTCAGACGAGGAAAATATTACGTTGTTAATTGATGTTGATGTGTGCATTTGTTTACATTTTTGTTGCAGCGGAAAATGTAGGGGCTATTACAAGTATGAATGATATTCAATGTTTGGATTTTTTTTTTGATAAAAAAACAATTTCTCTAGGAAATCTGAACTCATTATAAAATTTTGTTATAAGTTACAGAAATTAAGTTGATTGTGAGTTTTTGGACTTTTGGTTTCTAATTTTTCATGTTTTTTTATCGTTGAACTCGGTTGAAAGTTAAAAATAATTAGTCTAGCTTTTCATCATAGCTTTTCCGTTGAAAAATTTGTTGCCAAGAAAATCTGACGTGCAATCCAGATAAGCGCAAACATTCTTTATTCTTTGTTTTCCAGCTCAGAAAATCTCGTAATTTTGTGATTTGCGTGCTTAATTTTTTTTTTATTTTTTCACTTCTCTAAATTTGAATTTCATAATTGAATTCACTTCGATATTTCTTTGCGAAAAAACTATTTTACATTATTTTACCATTTAAAAATTTCGAATTTTGAGGCCTAAAATTGTGCAGATGAAAATTTTGAATCAACGGATTCATAATTTTCGTAGTGAATTTCATCAATTTCGGACCTGAATTCTTTAATAGTTATTTCGACCTAATGAGTATTGCAAATTCGTATTTTTCAACATCTCAAGAAGTAACAATTACAAATACAACATTTTTTAATGTAAAATGTTGAATTTCAAAATTTTTTTCGGAGTACAAATGATATAATTTACAGTTTATACGATTTTTCGAATCAAAACATTTCAGAAGTCTCTGAATGACTAAATATTTGAACTTTTCTCCTTGAGTTTTTTGAAAGTACGATTTTGTGAAACACTATTTCATTAACCTATAAGTTGGAAAATTTTCGTATTCTGAAGTTTTTTTACCACTTAAAAACTGTATAATGTTTCGATTTTTCAACTGCAGTTCAGTAATTGAACCCTCGACCACATGAAAATTACGTTTTAATTATTTAATTTTTCTCGGAGTTTTGTTAGTTGAATCTAAAGAATTTCACTGTAAGAAATTCAAAACGTATAAACTGTATTCTTGGATAGTTAGAAACTGGTAATTTTAAATATTTTTTTGAGAAGTCATATATAACTGAAAATTAATGAACTCGAGCTCAAAGATAAATTCCAATCCATAGATTTCGAACTAATGATACATTGTGTTGCCTTATAAAGAAAAGTACTAGTTAAATTAACAATATTTCTAGCTAATTCTACAGTCCACGTCATGAAAGTCGAGAAAATCAGTGAACCTTGAAAATAAAAAAAAGTCACAAACCTCGAGTAACCCATCCAAAACATCAGATATCTATTCATGTGTACAACTGTCGAAATACATAACTGACTTGAAAAATAAAATATAAAAATTGTGTGAAATTGAACATAATCCTCAGAAAAAGTCTATAAAATATTCGTAATTGTCAAAACAAAGAAGACTCTAATTCACGTGTAGTTCTAAAGTAATAATAGTACATTTTGCATCTAGGGAAAAAATGCATTTCTCGCAAGGGTGTAAGTTATTTTTTTCCATGGTGCAAACGATTTTTTTTATCGTAGCGGGAGGAAAAGCCGATTTTTTAGACCGCTATGATAAAAATACGATTTACTCTTTTTTTTTCTATGGGTAATGAACAGTTCTTTTTATTAGAAACTACAAATTGACAGAGATAATATGAAAACCGATATGAATTGCAAGATCAACCCCGTCATGTAACCGTATTTCAATTAGTAAAGTAATTTACATTTTTCTAGAAACATTCTAATTTTCTGGGAAAAATCCCAGGAAAAAATCTCTTCCCTCTTTCACCGAGTCAGTGTTATAGTCAGTCCAATTTCGTGCTGGGATGACTCAAAATGTATTTGCCTTAGGTCACGTCGCATTTAATACCCCTGTAGAAAGGTGGGGTGCGAATGGAGCGCTCGCGTGATAAGGTTCCGGACACACCTCGATACCGGACACTTTTTTTACCTTGTACGTCGACGGGTGGCCGGGGGGGGGGGGGCGTAGCGGGGGGCTTTTAGCCAAATGACGCGATTTGATTATCGGACGAGACAGCCGAAGGGCGCGGTGTGTTTTTGTTTCCACGAGGTAACCGGCCTCGCCTTGGCGATCGATCCCTTAGACCATTTCCCCCATTCACGCCCCCTTCTCTTCGTAGCCAGGGCCAGCTTTGCTTTACTTTGCTTATTTTCTGATGTATTTAAAGGTACCGAATTTCGCAAAGGTCTGACCTAATTACGGCCTTGGGCGAAATTTCAACCTGCTCGAGGGCCGCTACGGAACCTTTACATCGATCCACTTACGTCATGTATAATTCCATTTTCCATGCACCACACGTAATTCCCCGTGTGTGATCCGCATCGGCTTTTCGCGATTTGGCGGTGGGGGAGGTGAGGTAGGTAGGGGTTGAAGTCGCGGAATAAAGTGATTTGGCGGAGTGAAGTTGATTTGTTTGCGATTCGCTCGTGGTTTTTGCTGGGTTTTTTGTATGGTACTTACCGGTGTGTTTTTTGTGGGATGAACATTTTTGTCGAAAAACTTGCCACGAACATTTATATCATACAAATCTCTGAATGATGCGGAAAGCATCGACGTACGATTTTTCGTACGTTTTTGAAAGATTTCGGAAATTTTTCCGACGATACTGATGGAAAATAAGAATTAACTAATATATTTCTTGTAATATGTCATTGTTTTCTTATTTTGTGATGATGAAATATTCCTTAGAAGATTGATGTAGGAAGAAAACAATATGTTCTTCTTTACATGAGAAAATTGACAAGGTTGACGAATTCTCAAGAATCTCAACGATAATTGATTCGAGTTATCTATACTCGCACGAAAATGTAATCAATCTAATCGATTTGGTTGCTAGGAGCGAATTCAAATACAAAGAAAGAAGCTTTGTATGAATAATTATCAAACCCTTGAAGACACCTTGGAGCGTTGAAAGCTCGAAAATTATTCGCAGAGAGCTTCATTATCCTCTACTTTTGAAGTTACCCCTAGCGATGAAATCGATTGTAGTGTCTAAATGATTCTTTGATTTCAGGATAGAAAGATAATTCAGGTATTTTTGGTCAATCGTCTGTTTTTTTAAGATGGTTGTGCGGTAAATTTTTAAAATAAAAATAATTCCCAATACATAGTTTCACCTTTTTCTCTTGGATTTTCAATGATTTTCTTTGTATTTGACCAAAATTTATCGATTTCGAAAAAATTCTGTATTTACAGTAATTTTTCCTTAGTTTTCGTACGATGTCTGAAAATCGCTTTGATTTCATTTTTTTTTGGTATACAAATTTTCGCTTTTTTTTCGTGAATTGGAAAATTTGCTGAGATAGTAATTGAATTTTTCTGAAGTTTTTTGGACTTTTATTCCTTAACTTTGCAGTTATATTCAGAAACTCTTGATTTCCAAGAACTTCATTGGTGATGTCTAGTGGTAATAAATAATAATATTGGAATATTTTCATGAATTTGCCCCCTTTTCTGTACTTATTTGATATATGTTATGAAATGTTTTGGTTTAAAAAAATCGATGATATTTCAAAAGTACAATTTGTGATTTTAAGTTATACGTCTTCTTCATCTGAAGAAAAAAAAAAGAAACAGATATCGTTTTCAGATAATTTATGTGTAATAGAACTTGTCGAAACCACTTTTTTTAGAATGATAAAAATATGAGACAATACATTGCAATTTTACTTGTACGATTTTTTAATAAAATTTTACTTTTCAAAAACACGAGAGTTATTTTGAAAAAACCAATTTTAATTTATGTAAAATGTCGAAGAACTTGCTTAATTTATTTTTATAAAAATAATAAAATATTTATAAAATTAATTTAATCGAAAAACTTACAATACTTGAATTTCTTGACTCCTTGATGAATGAAAAAAAGTATGTGTTACAAAGAATAATTGTTTTTTGTAATCATTTTGCTAATTCAGTGTGTTTTCTTGATGTTTTCTAAGACTTTGTAGGATTCCTTAGCGAATCATTGAAATTTTCAAACTTTCAATCATTTCTGAGCGTTTTATTACTATTTCTACCTGAAGATATGTTTCATGAAAATTTATTATATTGATTAAATAAGTTTTTAAGAAATTCTTTGATTTTCTCGAATTTGGGTAAAATTCAACAAACGGTTTTACTTTCCAAGAATAATTTCCTATCATATATTACATAAAACTTGTGTGAAACTTTTTTTTATTCAATCTATGATTTCAAAAATAGTATATTTATTATTCCTGGAATTAATTTTTTCGTATACACTTGCTATGTATTGTCATTTTGAATTAGTCGTATACAATCTAAAAACATTGCGAATTTGTAACTTCATGCATGCAATTACATTTTCTAAATAACCAGAATACGTGTTACTTCTTAAACAATGTCAATAATTTCAGAAGAACAATCGATTTCACATCTAAATACACGAAAAACCCTCTTGAAAAAATATTTCTCCAGCCACACGTAAAATTTAGGTAAAAATCCATTCATCCTCTTGCAAATCTCAAACTACATTCATTTGAAAATGTTTTTTGAATAACAAACATTCCTTGCTGGATTCAAAGCGTCAATTCATTGTATTATTTTGTGCTTGGATCAAGCGTTAAATCGTTGGAATTAGGTCGAGCGAGAAACATAACCGGGACCGCGAATGACGAGGTAAAAAGTATTTTCCGTACGGAGTTTCCATCAGATAAAAAAGTAGTCGGTACGCGCTCGCATATGGAGCGCCGCCGCCGACGTCGGACTCTGTTATTCCCTTCAGCCTTGTGTTTTTCAATCAAAACGTGACGTCTATGTTGACGCTACTTTAACTGAATATTCAAACACATTGTTTCCGTGTACCAATATCGATTTCGGATTTTTCTCCACCTTCATAGCGAAGCAAAAATGCAGACGTTTAAGGGGTTACATACCTTTTTGCGCGGACGAATTGAGGATGGTTTGGAGTATCTTTTGAAGTATGTAGGAATAATGTTATGACACCAAAGTTATCGTTTTTTAATAGTGTATTGTCCACTTGAAAAAACGAGTATTTGTTCATAAAAAAATATCAACAATTGGCGGAGTGATGGCCCTTTCTCTGAAACAACCTGTTTTTTTGAAGAGGCTTACAGTGACCACGATGCGAGTCGAACAGGTCAAGTTAAATTGGAAAATCCAAAAAATTTCATTAGCCCAGGAATGCATCTAGTTCTTGAACGATTGAAAAAATGGACATCACGTTTTTTCTGTATGCAAGAACGTTTTTCCCGAGATTTCGATTGTTTGAGCTCTGAAAATTTTATTCAAAAATTCTTATCTTCAAAATAAAAACTTTTCTTTAAAAAAGCGATCGTTCAAGAACTAGATATATTCCTAGACTAATGCAATTTTTTGGATTTTCTGATTTAACTTGAGCTGTTTGACTTGCATCGTGGTCACCGCAAGCCTTTTCAAAAAAAAAGTTGTTTCGGGGAAAGGCCCATAACTCCACCAATCGTTGATATTTTTTCATAAACAAATACTTGTTTTTTCAAGTGAACAATACACTTTTCAAAAACTATAACTTTTGTGACATAGCATTATTGCTGCATACCTTAAAAGTTACTCCAAACCATCCTCAGTTCGTCCGCACAAAAAGGTATATAACCCCTTAACATTGCAACTCTGCTTGAAGTAACTGTTCTGGCGATGTTGTTGTCAATCAGGTAATTACGCTCATGCACGTTTTTTTTTCTTCTTTTTCGTGAGTTCTTACACGCTTGAACGAGTTTGTGTCGATGTCTGAAAACAACAGGGAAAACCAGAAGGAAACTCTAAACTCGATTATCTTGGCAACATGGTTTTCGCGAGTTTCGAAGGGCTCAAAAGAGTAACGGGATTCGGCGTGTTTATCGATTTTAATGTTTCGACAGGTTCTTCGATAGGTACTGAGAATATTAATGGATTATTTAGTGGAATAAGAGGTGCGCGTGTTATCATGAAAAATGACTTTCAGGGATTTTGTATACGTCGAGGAAGAAAATTGAGCGAATGAAAAACTTTTATGTTTATAATCCGAGCTTAAGCCAGAGACTTCGTGGGGATAATTTACGGATTTTCCGACGTTGGTTGGGGCGAAAAGTCAACTTTGTTTCCGTGATTGTGAGATTAATTTGAAGGTTAATTGCGGTGGGATATACGACTTAATGCACAAAACGCGTGGCGCGTTTGACGACAGTGAGCATTGCGACGGCTTTATCCGCGGGTCGCGTCGCGGATTTTCCCGTTATGCACTAACCTAGTTGGGAAATTCAATTAAACAAACTTGTCTTATTTTGCTTTGCGGTTTCTTCCGTCTTTTCGTAGCGCTCTAGAAAAATCCATCCTCATAGAATATTCGAGCAGGGATTGTTATGTGATGATAATTTGTACCTATAACCGGCATGCCTAGAATTTTGAATGACTAGACGTGATGAAGGATATGCGCGTCCGTATTTGATTATATGTTATTTGAATTAATGTCGTGTCGAAAAAAAAAAAGTTCAGTTATTTTGTATGTATTAACAAATCTAAAAATATCTGCTAGTCGATATTAATGATTCGATAATTTCGAATTTTATTTCAGATTTATCTTATCGCTACTTTTTCTTCATCTAATTTACTACAAAACAAGAATTTTTAAGAAGGGTTCGAAATAAAAGAATCCAAGTATTTGTGGTCATGGATTCAATGTATGAAATATACGAATTCCGAAATCAGAAAAATGTGATAACGATTTACGATATTTTAGGTGAATTTTGTTGAAAATGACATCACGACAGTTCATGATTATTTTATCAAAACGAATTAGTCTTTTTTGTGTATTATTTCCTCTAATGATATCAATTGACTGATTTTTCGGGATGAAATGTCTTAATTCAACATTTATTACCAAAGAATATTCTTCGTTTGATTTTAAAATCATCCAAAAAATGAATGTGCTATTTTCAAATAATTTGGATATTTTTGCGTAAAATTTCCATCCAGAACTTTTATATGATACAAAAATTCGTTGTTTTCCAATTATAAGTGCCTATCTAAAAATGTTGTAAATTCTATTGACTGCAATGCATTCTTCATTCAAATAACATCAAGTAACATGGAAAAAATTTTCAATTTCGAAAATTTAGCATAAAAAATATCGAGTCGATGAATCGGTTTGAATTTTAAACTTTTATTTTTCATTAGTTAAAGCTATTTCTACAGCAACATTTTTCGATCGCTTATTTCTTAATTATTAAACCCTTTTATTTAGCAGTATATTCCGAAAAATAATCTACATTAAAAAGTCATGAATTAGAAACACTGAATAATGATGATAGGAAGAATAATTCTCATTAATTGACACGAATCCATAAGTATGCAGACAGTTTCGTTTTAATGCGAAATATTCACAATTTGCAAAAATTGTTATCCAAAATATAGAAATCGCTCATTTTCTATGTGAGAAATTCTATTTTTCATTTTTTTTTCCGTAAATCAAAATTTTCAATTTTTTTTCTTGCTATACAGAAATTTTTTTTTTAGTGAAATAAGAAAAAAATCATTATTCAAAATCTATGAGATATCAAACTCGAAGTAATTGATTTTGATTCAGTCTGTATCAGTGAAGTGATTTTTTTATTGAAAAGTCTAAGAAAGGATTTCTCCTCCTGTACATGGGTTTTTTTTTTAAATCGCTACGGATAATTAATCATCAAAATTGTAAAATTCCAAATTCTCATTTTCGCAACAATAGTTTTTCAAAATGCAGTAAATCGAAGTAAACTGCAATAAATGCAGTAAGTAAAAATAATCGGTAAATACATAGATTGCCGAAAAAAATAATTTTTTATGACGATGTGTTTGAGAAATGTATCGAATTTTGGTTTGCTTTACTGTATTACTCATTGTAGATGTTGCTCGAATAAGTATTGTGTTTAGTCGGGAGTAATTCAAAAATTCAATTCATGGTCATTTTTCAATGTTTACGAAACTATTTTAAAAACCGTCATAAATTAAGTTCAGACACTTGCACAAGATCTTGAAACATTCCAGAATCTCATCTATTCTTGAAACATGTTGAAAAATAATCTGCAGATCAATTTTACCATCACCCACGACGTACGGAACCGTTGATTTCTTTTGCAATGGGAAAAAAAATAATTTTAAAATTCAAAAAGAGCATACGTTTCAATGAATATCTCCAGAAATAAAATGTTAAGCTTGTTTTTATCGTCATGGTCTTATAATGACATAGTTTTCTTTGATGTAATAGAGAATGAAAAAGATTTTCGTAATTTTTTTTTTTTTTTTCGAGTCCAAAAAGAAAAAAAAATGGCATTCCGCAGGTGCAAGTGATGTCGATTTTGACTTAGCGTTTGCAGTCCAAAGCGAAACTAAGGTGTCATTGAATTTTTAATCCCTGGAGTCCCTAGAAGCAATGGCTATCGGCAAATACGTTCGTTTCCGCGGCAAACGCATTTTCGATACGTCCCCGAAACGGGCTACGAATGCTCAAAAGGTTTCCCTGACGTGGAAAACGGCACGGCTTGCATACCCACGGCAAAAGTTATCCATTTCGAGGAAGCCCGTCGCGAGCAAATTGCCGTTTCATATCACACGTTGACGTAACGGGCTTACGTCGGCTCTGTCTTCTAGCTTGTTTTTCTTCGCTTTTTACCCCTTTTTCAGCTTGAAAAATAGCGAGGTACCCAATGGTCGGGAAAAACGAGAGGAAAAAAGATGCTGGATTTCATAGTGAACATTGATTTTCTATGATCTCATTGTTTAAGGATATGTCAAATTCAATTTTGAAAATGAAAATTGATACATTATAATATTACGAGCGGAAAATCGGAGCATTTTTGTAGCTTATTATTAACGGTTCTCATGATTTCTCAATAGCTCATTAACAAAATTGGAAGATTAGGCACTCACAATTTTTCTAGACCTTTTATGGCATAAAGCTTCTCAAGTAAATGTCTTATTTTCACTTTTATAAAAACGTGGCCGACCCAGATAATCACGACTTTTCTCATCCTTCACGAACCGCGGGAAAACTCTGTAAATTATGAAGAAAAATCAATTACGGAAAACTCGGTAAAGCCGAGGAAATTTTACTGCGCAATCCATCTTAAACACCCCAAATCCCCAAGATAAACTTTCCTCGACTTCTCGTCCTTGTTTATTATTAATAGCGGATCCCGCTAATCGAACGAGCAACTCTCGAACAAAACGTCCAGAATCTGAATAAATTATGTTCTCTAGCGTGGACGATGTTTTTCGCACCTCCATTTCGTGGACAGTAAAAAAACACAATGTGCACTTTTAAAATCCATTTGAGTTATCTTGAAAAATCAGGTTATCTGTTGGGACTGACAATACTCAGCCTTGGAAATTATTGATTAGTCATTAGTTATTTTCGTGAATTTATCAAGTCTTTTAAAGAAAAAAGGACCAAGGTTCTAAGTTTTTTTTTTTTTTTTTTTTTTTTTTTTATATTGGAAAACAAATTTTAAAGAGTCCCAATATTTCATCGTTCAACAAATGATGATTATCGTTTGAAAACGGTGACCCACATTGAATGATTTGAAACTCGAGCATTAAAATGTCAGTGATTGTGTTGGAATTGTTGATACTCTAAAGAATATGAAAAAGATCATACGAGCCATATAAAAAGAATATATATGTGAAATTTCAAGGTGTTTTCAATGATCGCACTATTCTACATATAATCATCATGGTTCGAAATTCGTTGTTGAATCATGTAACTTGAATGTTCGTACAATTTTTTTTCCATCATGGAGTTGAGGGCGGGTTCAGGGTGTTGGAGAAGCGTAGGACCTCTGGGTTGAATGGCAAAATTTTGCCTTTGAAACGTGGAAGGAACTATAAAAATTATGAAAACTGCGGTGAAATGATCTGTTATTGGCAAATGCGTCAAGTGAACAATGGGGAACCGCGAACGTCGAGTTTTGAAAGTGCCTGTATTCCGCGCACGCAGAGCCAGGTGAGCTAACGGTGCCTGGACGCGGTGAAGTAACGGACTCGCGGCGATTCCGAGCTAGTCGTTCATCCGGATTTTCGATTCGCGCGCAAACGTGCCGTTCCAAAAAACTCGGGTCGCACATATTTCCAAGATTGAAGCGTCGAAAAATGCCAACTTTCTTACCCCTCCCCCTCCACACAGCCGATGAATTATTCAGATTTGACCCCGGGGCGCGATTCGGCTTGCAATTTTTCAAGAGCGACAAAAAACAAGACGATGTCGTTTCATTTCGTTGAGTTTGTTGCTGCTGGGATGTAACGTGGAATATTCATTCGGCGCTATGGCTCAGCCAAGTTTTTCAATGCTTGTAAAGAAATGGGGTAGAATGATTAAAGGCAAAATGAAAGCATTTTGAAAGTTTTCTGACATTGAAATCTAATGAAGTGCCTAAAACCTAAAATAACAAAATAATACATGAATGTGGATCTTACAATAATATTAAACCGATCATATTTACCCCTCACAGATCTATACGTATATATATAATTCAGTAATATTTCATTATATTATGCTTGAATCTACATGACTGGCGGAATCAAGAGCATTTTCGATTAAAAAAACTCGTGTTTCAGTCATTGTTTCGTCAATGAACAAGCTTTCACTTGGAATAAGGTGAATATTATTAATTTCGATTGAAAAAGCTAGTTTTCCAATTCAATGCCACTACCAATAAAATGAGCCAGGGTTTAAGTTTCTATGTTGCATTTTATATCGACACTTGCATTTTTTTTTATTTTGTTGCAACCACACGATTCGATTTCGAGATGATAAATTTCATGAAATCCGAGTAAAATAACGTTGAAGGTCTGCGATCGATGCATCCCCTATTCTGGTACGGATCATGGCGCGAAACCTTACGTTAACCTTCTGATTAGCTCTTGGTAACAATGCTCGCTTTCGTGTTTTTCTCATTCAATACCTCGTAAAAAAAGGGACAGTATTTAAAATGAATTACTCGAAAAATTATCGACAAATAACCAGTTTTTCGTAGGATGAGGGGGATCAGAAGATTACAAGATTATGTCGGGATTGAAAAAAATAAAAGTATGCAAAAAGCTTCTTGATTGAAAAAATGAAAAAAAATTTTGGATGAAACTCTCGATATTATGTTTTTTCATAATTAATCTAATAATAATGATTCAGTTCCTTGAAAAGTTCTGATGATTGAAAAATTGCGTAAAAAGTTTGTTTTTGGTGTTTAAATAAAAAAGATAAGTTAATTGTCACCTAAGCGTGAAAAAGTCGATTAGTGAAGCTAATGAATTCGTCGTAGCATTTGTTCAGCCCGAAAGCCACGAGAGCGTGAAATTGTCCAGGACGACTCGGTCGAAGATTTCTAGGAATAATTATTTCAGAATTATAAATGCCGTATTCTAATTTTCGTGGAGTCGGTGAAATAATTTTCGCGATCTCATTGCTCTGGTTTAAGCAGCGAATAAACTGTTGTTTGTGTATATTGGGAGGGAGGGGGGGGGGGGGGGGGGGGTACTTGCACGGGAATTATGCATGGATGTTGAAAAAGGAACGGGCATTGTCATGTTTCAGCAATGATTGCGAAATCGGATGAGTTTGAATGGTTGATGCGTGTTGAGTAATATTAAAATATGGATTTACCGACAAATTTCGTAAGAGAAGCTAAAGAATGACTCGAGAGTCATTATCTGACATTTTGCTGTGTATTTATGAGTACAGACGGAAACGTTTGTAGGCGATCACTGTCATGGAGCAAAGGGTCGTTTAAGTATTAAATTACGCATTTTTTGGCATTCAAAGATTCCATATTACATTTACGTTTTTATTAGTTTCTTCCTTGTTTTGTTGTTACGCAACGTTCGTTAGATGTGTTAGTTGGACAATTATTATGGGAAATTTCACATTTATAAGAAACAAGTTAATAATTTGATGAAATTTATGAGTGTCGGAACAATTTGTTGGGTGTTTTTGTAAACGTTAACAAGCAGTTTCTCCAATTTTGAATATTTTTTATAGACCAGACATATATCCTTTATTTAAGTCGAGATTAGTTGACAATTTTCTTATGTTAAGAATGGAAAAGCAACAATTTTTCGAAATGTCTGGATCCATAGAAATTCGTTTTACGATAGTTCTTGCACTTGGAAGAAATGAAATTTAGTCACAGTGTTGCGCGGCCAACTTCATTCAGCTCCGCAATTTTAACTCGTAGATTTGGCAGCGTCGCAACTGTTTTTTTTATATCTCGCTCAGCGTATGTAAATATGTAAATGTATGTAAACATATTTGCATGCGCAGCCGTAACTGTAGTTCGCGCATGTAGTGTTTTTTGTGAATATATTTCGAAATTTTTAAATGATATAAATACGTCGGAAATATTATCATTGCGTCTTTTAAAATGCGACGTTGCCAAGCGTATCGATGGTCCGTGCAACAAAAGTGACAGTTGTAGGTTTTTTTTTTTTGTAAATTTCTCAAAAAATAGTTCGTTAACCCTTGTTGAGATTTTGCAAAATTGGTATTCATGATGAAAGTAATTTTCTGTAATTTTTTCAGAATTAATTTTAGAAAAGTTTTTGAAATATAAGCGGAAATGCACGATTCCCTATGTACGTGCGTGTTGAAGTGAAAAAATTATAACTCAAAAATCAGGGAAGTAATCAATTATTATGAAATTTTTACCGTAGATTAGGTACATCTGGAAAATTTCCACTCTTTTCTCATCAGGAAAATCTATAGAAAATTGCTCAAGTGCAAGTACTACCTTAAGTAAGTATCGAAAAATGCCAATTGATGTAAAATAGGTATAACTCTTGAATTGATAAAACTCGTGAGATTGTATTACATCTAAGCAAATTTGTGAAAAGAATGAAGGTCGGTTAAGACTTCAGTACAATTTTCGTACAATCTTGCTTAATTCTAGAGAAAATAATTTTGAGAGAACTGCATTCCCTTTGTGAAACATTGTTACGTAGAAGCAGAAAAATCATTAAAAAATAAGCGAAATATATGAACATTCCATTAAAATATTGTCAGAATACGTACTTGGCATAACTTCGAAGAATATGGTAAAAAAAATGGTATGAATTTTTGAAAATTGAATGATTGAAAGTCGATGATAATTTTTACGGATATTCTAAAACTGATAGAAGTCATAAAATGGACAAATTACCTCTTGACTTGGAAACTCATCGAGAACGCTATGATGTAAAAATTTCTCAAAGTATTCGCAAAATGTAAGATTTTGAAAAAGCAACTCGCTCATGAATTTTACCAGAATTAATTACTAAAAGTCCGCAATACTAAAGAATCATTTTGACACTTGTAGTTTTTACAATTAAGTGATTAAAAATAAAACAATTCCAGACTCATTATTTATTGCATGGATCAAAATGAAAAACGTCATAACTTATATTCTCAAGAATGCGTATTATTATTTGTGGTCGGAATTTTTGAATATATACTATATTATTATGAAATATTTGTTACGGTTCGATATGTACTTTCAAACCTAGAAGTTTCAAAGAATCGTATTTATGTAAATTAAAATTAAAATTTCTGGTATTTTAGAGCTCCGAAGGTCTGGAGTTTGAGTATTTTGATTTATTATTAGTTCCTTCGATTTCTGACCAGTTTCGCAAAATTTTGTAGATGTCATATTATAGAGTTGAAAATTTGTACTCGAAGATGTGAAATTTGAAAATCTTTACCATCAAAGTACCCTCGAGTTTTTAGGTTTCTTTAAACCATTATTGGCATCTTTTGGAAATATTCAGATCAGGTAAATTACCATATCAAGTTTGAAATTCCACATTTTTTGATAATGAAAATTGAAGGATTCATGTTCGAAGATTTCATCACACACTCCATACTATGAGTGATTATAGTAATTCATAATAATAAATGTCCGTCGAAGTGTATAAATTTAAAGTCTCTGATGAAAGCCGGATTAAAAGGATCTCTTGAAGCCTGAAGTAACAATGGAGGAATTAGTCGATCCCGGAAGAAAAAGCGCGACGTTCGCGGTAATTTTTCGGGTTAATAACCGCGGAAACGGGAATAAATTAGCGAGGCGAGTTCACAGCAGCGTGATTTTTACGACGAGGGTATTGCCTCGCGTCTCGTCTACAGATCCGGTACTCGATATAGGGCTGTTGGTATTTCAGATAATATCGGATCCAAAGTTGGTTGATGCGTACTCGAGATAGATATCGAAATTTCATATATTCGAATAGAACAAAGGGGCGAAAGAACGAGAGATCGACTTTTTTTTCTAATCGAAAATCAACATTCCTTGAGAAACTATCGGATTTTAGATCGAAATTTCTATGGAAAATTTACAGCATTTACGGCGTTACACTGCATCTTTGAAACGATACAATTGAAATAATTTCAATATTGATAATTTCTCAACTGAATACTTGATTGTTAAATGTGTGTATAGTTTAAAATACTCAAATTTTTTATTGAGTAATTGAAAAATTAACTTACAAAGAAAATGGCATTTGAAAAAAATTGTGATCTCGTCTTTTGAGTGAGCAAATACGCTGCAATACTATCAAATATTGATAAATCAATTGAAATAATTAATTATTCATCAAAAAATTTGGGTCGAAAAGAAAGGCAAGCAATGCAAATTTACAGAAAGTTATAATTATGGATTCAACGAATAACAAGTAGAAATTTCGAGATTAAAAAAATTTGTCATTTTCATATTCTGTATAAGTAATTTTAATGATTGCAGAGTAAAATTTTTTTTAATCGTATTTACTGCAAAGTAGAAGATAAAAGAATCGAGAAATGAAAGAATTAAAAATCTTCGTAGTTATATATATATATATATATATATATATATATAAAACTAATAGAAAATGTAAATTTTGAATCCAGAAAGATTTGTAATCTCGTTTTTGGATAAGAAACTTCCAAAATCGTGAATTTCCGTTATTGTAAGAAGAAATTCGTGTACTAGATGTGAATGGTTTTTTTTTTTTTTTTTTTTTTTTTTTTTTTTTTTCATTTAAAATTATATTGCATTTGAAAATAGAACGTACTGCATTTTTTAGGCACTTATGTTTGGAAAAAAGTGAATTTTTTATCATTGAAAAGTTCTGAATCAAAAATTTTGCATATCATTCGAAAACAGCCAATTTTTCGTTCGAATGATTTAAAAGTCAATCTGAAAATATTTTTCAAGAAAAAAAGGGTGATTTGGACATTTTGTTTCAAAAAATCATTCAATTCATACTACGAAGGAAAATGATAGATAAAAAAAAATAAATTTGTACTGACGTATTGGAAATTTGTATTGATAATTAACGGTCATTGTGTCGATTTCAACGAAACTTACTGAAAATATTCAAATGACAAATCTTTTAATTCCGAAATCGAAATTTTTAATAAAATAAATCTATAACAACCGTCTTGGATTTTTTTCTGGCCTTGCAACTCTTATTACAGTGCATTCTCTGGAAAAAAAATCGGCGAAAAAAATTCAGGAAGGTTAAAATTTGGAAAAATTCAATTCTAATTTATCATTAGACGTTATTCGAGCATTCGTTACAAATTTGCCTACTTGATAATTTTTTCAACGATATTTCATTAGTTTCAAAAACGTTACATTATATTTAGGCGCGTGTAGCAAGTACAAATTGTAGCGTATAAAGATAAAAAGCAGTAAAAATTGAGTGATATGTTACTTAGATCATTGAGTTATATTTTCCACATTGTTTCTATTCAAACAGAAAATATGTGGAACCCTCTTTTTTTAATTTTTCAAGATATGATGTTGAATTTGAATCGTTTTAACTCGATAACGTTATATTATTATTGAAGATGTGATGTAATGATGTATCGTTGCTTACACAGAGACAATAATTTTTCAGCATTATTTCCTACAGAGTATACGAATTTCGGTGTATCGAGCATGTTCTTTTGTTTTTTCCTGTCCACTATTTGATAATAGACTATGCAGTGAGGAATTACTGCCAAAACTATATGAAACGCTCGTAGGATCCTTGGAATGTTCCTCATAGTTTTGGAAATACTGCTAAAAATAAAGCGTATACTGCTAGAATGCATGTAAACTATAGGGAAAAATGCTTCAAGTTTTCTCAGTCTAGATAGCTTGTCGGTGATGGTAGTATTTGAAACCGAAGTATCGGTATTCCAGTGTATCTATAAAATAGCAATAACCCTAGTCCCGTCCACAACTCTGGTAGCAACGACGATCACTGTACTCGAAACGCGAAGTTTGCGAAGAAATAGAAGACGGAGAAGAAGAAGAAGAAGAAGAAGAAGAAGAAGAAGAAGAAATCGGCCCGACCTTAGTCTTGAAAACACAGAAGCGGATTCTAGAAAAGGTCGATAACCGAAACGCATCGTTGCCCGCGGCCCGGAGCGTGTCGCGGATCCTTCTTCTACTTCTTCTCCTTCTATTTCTTCTTCTTCTTCCTCCTCTACTCGCGCTCCTAATCACAGTTGCCGCATCGCCGCTAACTCGTAATTTCTTATTCAGCCACGTAATCATGCGCTATTCCGTGTTTCCATACAGCGTGTTTGCTTGACAGCCACGAATCGCCCTTTATTTATTCGTCCCTCGACTTTGGTGGCACTTCCGCACTAAGGAAGAACCTTGATTCAGGGCATTTCCGTGCTCTCACAGGATGAAGCAGTGGCATTCCATAATCAGCTAATAGTACATTATGCCGCGAGTTGAAAAAGCGACAGAGTGCGAATGAGAGTCATTAACGAGCGTCGTGAGGATAATCACGAATGACAATTTGAGAAATAGTAATCGAGAAATATATTTCGTCCCAATATATTTCCGAAAATACAATTAAAAGGCCGCCTGTTTCAGACTTAGGTATTCGTAAATATAGAAAACTAGTCCTTCTGCAAACTTAGTTGAAACAATTCATTTTCTTTCACATTACATGAAAAATGAAAAAAAAAAAAAAAACTCGATATGTTTCAGTTTGTCAGCATGAAAATATGATGTAATACAAGCTGGAAATTGTGAAATAAAAAATGGTTGTTCACGTCACATTTTTTATGTAGTTTGCTTGAAAATCTTAATTGATATTTGAGTCGTCTCGGGTATGAGTTGAAAATTTTCATAGAATAAAACATTTTAGAGCGTTCTCGCATTTTGTGACGTTTTTCTTTCATCGTCGAGGTGTGAACGTTCTTTTTACTGTGCCATGAAAGTTGGAATCTTTTTATGCTTTTGTGCATCGTGAATCCGATCACTGTATATGGAGGAATCGTAAAAAGATACTGCGCGCATACGGAAATTTGATGCACAATCTAGTTTTGAAGTGCGATTCATTATTTCAATGCCGTATGTATTCGTCCGAAAATAAGCAGTGATTCAATCGGTTGAATTTAATTACGAATGAAGCCACAACTTTGAAAGAATTATGACTTTTCAAAACCAACCATATTTTTTATGTTAATTTTATGACAGTGAACGTTTTTTAAAATGTTTCTTTTATTCACGTCAAAAGTGAAATATTTATTTCTAGAATTTAATTATATTTTCACAAATTCGGAGTCATTATTTTGCTCTGATTATCTTATAAACTTGATTCGATAAGTTATGATTTGAATCAATCTGATTGATCTAGAGTAAGGTATGTATGTTGTGTCGCTCGTGAAATTAACAGTATAAATCGGTGATAGCGAAACTTGTTTAAATTTTTAGGAATAGATTTAACTGAAACGAAAAAATTCAGAAGGCGTGTTTGACTTGTTTTCAAAATGAATCTCGATAACCTTTGCGTATCAGTGAAGAGTTTCTACGCGATTTCACTTTGGGAATAATTTCAAGATTGATTATAGAAATGGACAAAATTGAAGTTCATTTTAATAGTGGAATTTTTTAAGGGGATTTAATTCCAACCAATACCAACTTTGTAAATGATGAACTAGATTAGGTTGGAATTTCGGTTGAAGTAAAATACATTTCTGAAATAACTTGAACGTGTTTTGGAAAATGTCGAAATTTTCGAAGGTTTGAAAAAAAAACGTGTTGCATTAATTTTTTGGCAAAAAATAATCAGAATTTTCAATTATTTCAATTTGACTGAGATTGAAAAATCATGGAACAACAAAAAATATCTTGAAGACCAGTTGGAATTCGAGTTTACTCGAAATCTATAAGAAACGACATGTTTATAGGAATAATCGCCAATTAATATTGTTAGAAAATTATTGCGGATTTCTTATAATTCTTGAAAAAAAAAATAAGAGATGAAACTTCGAAGTAAACATTCAAATGAATTTTCTAATAATTTTTAGATATTTATTTGATTATGTCAATAATAAAATTGTCTTTTCGTAATGATTGCCTTATAATCAATTTAATCTGCAGTTATATTAGATAATAAAAAAAATACTTAGAACTGATTTTCTTACGTTTTTGCCTCGTCTCACCATATAAGATTGATAATGGCAAAATGTATAAATTTTGATATTTTTTCATAGTAATGAATGCTTCGTCAATCGTAGTCAATATTTCCTTATTTATTGGAAATTTATGCTGAAAACAGAAATTTTGGAAAGTTTTCAAGATTTTTCAACTACTCTGTAAAAAGATAGTTTTGAAAATTCGAAAATATTTTTAGAAAAAAATTTTGTCTTATAATCGAGTCTTCAGTCATGGTAGTTGAACTCATTTTCTCAAATAATCATGTTATATAGTTTGAACCCAGTTTTTGAGTTTGAACGATCACTCATGCAGAAAACTGAATTTTAATTTTTTTGTATCTAGATAAATGCAGCTTAATCAAGAACGGCAGAAAAAATTGCTGAAAATTATTTTTCTCAAAAACAGCTTTTATTGAAAAACTTAACAAGATTGTAAAAAAATTCTAATAGAGTGTATATACAGAAAAGTTTTGAGTAATTGAGAAAAAATTATCAATTTTTTCACTTGGTTGAAAAATTTAGAAAGTTTATTCCTCTCTTACGCTGATAAAAAAAGATATAATAAATTTCAGTATGCCTTCTCGGACCTGAATCATACCTCAGGCCCATAGCTAACAATTGGTAGACCAGTATACTAAAATATAGAATAGGTGTTATGAAACTTCTTATACGATTTAATAATTTTTGGTAGATCATCGAACAAAAAGTATTCTATCCTATACTAAATGTTAGTATACCAATCTACTGATTTTGAGGTATAGGTCTGAGGTATGATTGCAGTCCGAGAAGGTACACTAAAATTTCTTATGACTTTTCCTCCGTGTAGATCTCGCAATCTATTTTCCATTCATAACAATATTTGATCAACTTTTTGGTCCTACTTTGGATCCTTATGAAGACCACCTCCGCCACGTATATTTCTTATAGTAAAAAACATTGAAAAAAAATATAGAAAGAAACTTTTATTAATTCAACTTACAATTTATCTACTTATTGTGTCATATATATTTAAGTTTGAAGCCAGTAATCGTGTTATTTTCTTCAATCAACTTTTCACAGTCATTTTTATTGTATTTTTGAATCCAGAAAATCCTTTCATCCACTAAATTACAATGTCTGCAATTATCGAAAAATTATTTTCTTTTTTCAATTGTATTTTTTCAAGTACTTGTTCAACGAGATTTGCAACATTAGGTGTAGAAATATCCACAACTTTTTATAATTTACAATTAGTATTCTTTGCATTTACAATTTCATGACTTGACTTGGGGGAGGTTAAGAAAAACTCGGCAAACTCGTTCCTCGACCCCATTGAAACGCAGATATGCTCCGACGCGTGCGTGAGATCGCGAATTCCAGCGGTTTTGACAGTTACGACACTTCTCATGGTTTTGTAACAGTTTTTGACAGTCTTGAATGTTTGATGATTCACAAGTGAGTCGACAATTTCCAGAATTTTCGTATAGTCTGAGCTGTTTTTCGGAGTTCTGATAACCTTGATATTAGAACATTACAATATTCTTGAAAATTTTACAAATCTCCATACTTGTGACAGTTCACACGTGTACACGTGTTTCGGCAATGTTTATAGTTTGACAATAGGTTTGCAAGCTTAAACATTTATCAATAGTTGTTGACTGTGTTGACATTCGATGGGAGTAAAATTCGTGTCGAATCAGTTGGAGAAGCTGTCGAATCCGTAAAACCACGATGAATGGGTAAAGTGTGGAAACTGAATTGCAGTAAAAGCCGATGATGGGGAAGTTCTCGCGGGAGAGCTGGCGTGCTGGACGGGACCGCGGGCACCGCGGCGGCGTGACGCCTTCCCAAGCATCTAGCTGAGTAGAGTTCCGTGTGCTCCCCGAGCAGCAGGCGGCCAGGGTTTCTTCTCGGAGGCCGGGGACCCCGGGTAAACCGGGCTGCTACAGACGTAAAAGAGAACGCTTCTCTTCTCCTCCGCGCTGTCCCGGTGAACGTCCGCGTGGGTTCGTTGACCCACCTCACAGCTCTGCCGTGAAACGGAAGAAGGCCGTGTAGCACTAATTCACATCCGAAATCGGCTTTTCCCCTAATGCGAGATTGATAACCGTTTCTTTTAAACGCGCCAATCTCGCCCTACATCTTGCCGCTCTTTCTCTTGATTAAGTAGTCGAATGTGTCAATTCAAAGTCTGACGCGCCTAGCGAGAAAGACATCGCTAGGAAATAGTCGAATTCAAGTTTTCGAATCAGTCAAAACCTCGGCAGAAGCACATGGTTAATACTGAATCGTTGAATCAGTAAATATTTCGCGTGTGAATCGGTGAATTTCAACAAATTTGTGAGTTTATATCTTCAGGGCGAAGGAGTCAATTTCGACAAAATTCTCGATTGAAATTCTCGATTGAAATTCTCGCTATTCATTAGTCAACTTTGACAGATTCATGTGTGGCCATATTGACTTGGAAAAAGTCAAAGTTTCCTCAACAGCAAATGGTCAATATTAACTCATCAAATAAGTGAATATGTTAGCTGTGAACTGTGCAATCTCAACAGATATATCAGTTGGAATTTTTGCTCATGCTTAGAAATATTTACCATGATATAGCCGATCTAAACTTATTTATTTGTTCGAATTCTAACCATTGAATAGTGATTTCGACGGATTAACTTGTTCAGATTATTATATAATCGTAAGGTAATATTTTTATCAAAACAATATCCAAAATCAGTGACAAAATACATTTTTACGGATTCAGCCAGGCAAATTTTCACTATGAAAAACAGTCCATTCGAACCCATTTATTTTCTAATAATTCAACAATAGAATACATTTGTCAATATTTATTTTTACAACTTGTATGTAGTTAGATTGTACTGCAGTCTAATTTATCTGATTCATTTTTCGTAATCTTTTTCGGCTATGTCGAATGATGTTTGATCGATTACTAAGATGATTTTCGTTGACTTCTGAACTTTACGATTACAGTTCATGAATCTACTGAAAGCTGCACTAAAATTGAAGTTGAAATCGACTAACGTAATAATGAAAAAATTGAATTTTTCACTCTTAGTCAATATACACTAGTCGAAATGGTAAAATTTTACAAGAAAAAATAGTCGATTCCTTGAAAATGAATAAATCGATTAAACACTATGTACCTCGAAAACCTTTAAGAACCAAAGAATGAAAATAATTCTGTAAAAATATTCAGATTTAGACAGTTCTTTTGCTAAATCTCAGATTATATTTTTTTTATTACTTTTCATATTATTATTATTATTATTATTATTATTATTATTATTATTATTATTATTATTATTATTATTATTATTATTATTATTATTATTTGTAAAGTAATCATCTTATTTTGAAATAAATTTTTATATCATATTATTTGTAAAATAACGTTATCAAGATTTTTTTAATTCATAATGGTCCGGACATTTCAAGGAATATAAATAACGAAAAGTATCAAAATTTTTGATTTTCCTGTCAAATTTTATTTCAAAATTTTGAGTTCTTTTCTGGACGTTTCTTCTCTTTTCAACTTGAACGTATCTTTCGTATCAGAAATTCATTTTTTTTTCTCACGTACAATTTTTTGAATAAAACGTATCATCAACAACTTAAGGTCGTTCTACAAGTGTCAGTAATACGACGATTTGACAATTGACGAGTCTCGCTTGTAGAATGACTTTAAATTTTTGATAATACAAATTGTATGCAAAAAAGCATGATTATGTTACGAAAAAAAAAGGAATGTTCTGGCATAAAGGACAAGTTACGGAGGATTAAGAAGAAAAATGACGTCTAGAATAGGACTCGAAACGACAGTCGAAACGTCGGCAATGTAAAAATTTTGAAATGCAATTTGTAGACGGGGAGATGGAAAATTTGCATACTTATTATCGTATACTACCCAGTGAAAAGAAACCAAAACACATGTAAATAACAAATATTTATAATTAGACTGACATGAGTTTTTTATCATTCACCAACTCTAATTGTGAGAGATACGAAGCGTGTAACACATGATTGAAAAAATCCTTTTTAATTCGAATTCTTGTGCGGGAAATGCATGTTCCAGTGGCAGGTTCAGTCACGTGTCTTATTAGCAGGACAAGTAGTCATTTTCCTTTGAGACAACGGAAACGTCATGTTGTTCCGCAATTCGTCACGAGAATTCAGTGCTTTTTCTTTTTCCCACGAGTAATAAACCATGAAAAGTCAAATTAGAAATCACAATCACATCTGCGACTAGCTTTTCGTGAGTGCATTAAATTTTTGAAATACGAGCTTCGTTAATTTCATGTTTATTACAAAACCGATTTGGATCGAGAGTAGACCTTTCAATTACTGAAAGTTTTTCGAGTGCCGCAAACGAGCACGCGACATGCGATCGCACCTTTTTATGACTACGGACAAGTACGTCCCGTTAGCGGGCCATTTACTTTACAGTTCTGAAAAATGAAGTACGGAAAGAGTGGCGTGAAATCGTTCAACTCTAACCTCGATCGCGGCCGAAGCTTTTGGATTACAATTATCATCTGAAATTGCGAAATAAGAGAAAGAAATTACTCTACAAAGCAATGATATTGTTAATTGTTTCACATTAATGATAAATATGATTAATCCACATAATATAGCTAAAACTTGTTGGATAATCGTAATACGTACTTATGAAACTAAACGTTTTCAAAGATGTTCGTTATCTAACTACATTTATTTTAACTCTTCGGTAAGCCCCCCCCCCCCTCTCTTCCGTGCCGATAGGAGAAGATGCGCTTTATCCCATGTCTAATTGCTGGCGCATGCATTAGCGGGTCGTTGGCGCGTCCCGACACGACGTGCGCGCGCCCGGGTCGAGAGAAAACAAAGAATCCCGCGAACACGAAGGCTCGCTGCCGAGGCGCGCCTTCAATGTCGAGGGCCCGCGGAGGATCTCGGAGCGTTTCGAGGTCAGCGCGGTCGGTCTTCCCGTGCATGTAGCCGGAGCCACGGGGGCCCGAGCTCGCGCGCCTCGACGTTGAAATCTCGCTCGGGCCGCCAGACGTCCAAAGACCGTAACTACTGCACCGGCAATGAGAGACGAGCGAAACACTGATTATCTTGGTCCGCGATAATGGTGATTGCGGACAGGGATTCCGACGAAAAACTGGCTCTCCGCAAGAATCAGTGTTGTGCCCGCCGCCACACGGATTATTTTATTCCGCGACAATACAGATACGACACTGACAGTCGCGCTCCGCCGAAACACTCCTTATTGCGCGCCGCAATACTCGTTGTGGTGGTCGGCAATGTTCAGTATGGTTGGCCCTATTTCTCAAATTTCACGCTCCGCGACACTCAAAACAGTGTTTGCAAGAGCGACAATCATTGGGGCGTCCAGCAATGATTGCGAATACGTGTGAATTGAAATTAGCGATCCATTTCATTTGTTCGAATATTTGACAGGACGGTGATAAGATTTTTGAGGCTAACCTCATCAAAATTTTTACTAAAAATCAATTCTTTGTAATCGACCCAACGAAAATCTTACAAATATGTTAAACTTTAAAGAATTCTGTCTATATCGGATACGAATATGAACTCACCTATTACATTGGATTCATGTTATATTATTTTGTTAAAATATAATAAAACAATATTTTAATCTTGTAAATATTTTATTCTAAATCTGTTAATCCCTGATCCCTCGTATCTATCAGTAATTTTATTCAACAGTATATTTTGTACCGAGGACAAAGCCACGTCCACGGTCCGAGGTGCAAACGATACTTTTTGCAAAACACGCGAAAAATTGTACTCGGAGGACTTGTACGGACGCGTCGAATACGCCCGTTTCCGATCGGCAGATGCTTCAGTCCCTGGAGACACGTGCTGGAGCAATGCGTCACTGCGTGTGTTTTTGCTTCAGTGCGTGTATTCAATTCAGGGAGTGAAGCGTTAGTCGGGCGGAAATGGTCGCGTTCGATGCGGCCATGCAGGTCCTCGAAGTACAACTGTTTTGCGTGTTTTGCAAAAATAATTTATTCATAAGAATAAATTTTTAGACGGTTTTAATGTCGTTTGTCTGGAAAGAATTCTTATTCTTATAAAGTTTTTGAATGTAGGTCTTATAAAAACAGTTCAAAAGGGTTTTTACAGTTGGTTAATAAATTCGGGTTTTAATTTTTCTCATAAGTTTGATGCTACGAGGGAATCGATGTTTTCCATTTATTTATAAAAATAAATTTTTTTTCCATTTTCTACTCTTTTTATACTAATCACGAGGTTGAATAACCTTAAAAAACGCCCTTTAAACTGTTTTTACAAGAACTACGTATAAAAAAGGTTACAAGAATGGAAAATTCATCTATGACTCAACTCATTCAAACCTTTTCACAATTTGTGTTAATGAGAAATCATTAAAATGTTATGTTCACATGATGAGAATATTATGGACTATATGTTAACAAAAAAATATAACGTAAATCTTGAAGAAAAGTGTAAAATGACATTTTATTACCGATTTAGCAGAAAACATGAATACTTGTAATAAGAATTTGAACATTTTTTTGTGAAAGTGAAAGATGGTTGTGGATCATATAATACCCCATCGTGTTCTTATATTGTAAGTTTAAAATGTTGTACATTTGCTGTAAGCAAAGTTTGCCAAAAGTATCTGACAATTTTGAATGAGTTCGAATCATTATAGAATTTTAGTTTCATTTTCGAGAAAAAAAGCAGTATAAAGTTTTTGTACGTATTTATAAGGTGAGTTCATATTCGTATCCGATATAGACAGAATTCTTTAAAGTTTAACATATTTGTAAGATTTTCGTTGGGTCGATTACAAAGAATTGATTTTTAGTAAAAATTTTGATGAGGTTAGCCTCAAAAATCTCCTGTCTCACCGTCCTGTCAAATATTCGAACAAATGAAATGGATCGCTAATTTCAATTCACACGTATTCGCAATCATTGCTGGACGCCCCAATGATTGTCGCTCTTGCAAACACTGTTTTGAGTGTCGCGGAGCGTGAAATTTGAGAAATAGGGCCAACCATACTGAACATTGCCGACCACCGCAACGAGTATTGCGGCGCGCAATAAGGAGTGTTTCGGCGGGGCGCGACTGTCAGTGTCGTATCTGTATTGTCGCGGAATAAAATAATCCGTGTGGCGGCGGGCACAACACTGATTCTTGCGGAGAGCCAGTTTTTCGTCGGAATCCCTGTCCGCAATCACCATTATCGCGGACCAAGATAATCAGTGTCTCGCTCTTCTCTTAATATTGATACGTCCCTATATGTATTTTAAGTGAGCCAAATGATAAATTTGCCATTATAACGTTTTTTGAATGAAAAATCTAACTTGTATTGACAGGAAAAATTCTTCAATATCTGCATATTATTGTTTATATAGTTTATTCGTAATTTAGTTTACATAAGAATGTATTTTTTTTATATTTTTAGAAAAAAATGAGGAACATTGGACGTCTTAAAATATGATGGTTTCAGGTTTATTGATTTAAATATAATTCTCAATTAAAAATGAGTGCTTAAATTGCCTTGGTTGCAGAACAAATTCCTCGCGAGGAATTCTTTTTCCCTTGGTGCGGAATATAACTGTTTCGTTTACACTGCAAAACCAACTTACTTTCATACGATTCGCTGCAAAGCACTTATCGACAAAACAGATTTTACTGCGATTACCGCTATCAGAAAGTTGAGCTGAGACGCTAAAAAATGCACATGTTGCGCTTTAATGTAGAAAATAAATTGAAGAGTTTTTTTTTTATCATAGTAAAGTACGCTCCTGTAAAAGCATTCACTGGAATGTTTTCAGGTTTTCGCAACTTTCAGATTCTACTCTAACCTTATAAATCTGAAATACACCGGTCTATCCTCTGTAATTATGTTTTATTTTTTTTTTTTTTCCTAAAAAGTTGAATTTGAGATTGAATTTAATTTCGAATGATAATTTTGTAAAATTCTTACCTCTTTGTAGTTTGATAAGAAGTGATTAAGTCCTATGTATAAATAAATTTTAAACCTTTTTTTTATTTTTTAAGATTTCTTAAAAAATTAGCGAACGTAAATGAATCGTGACACATTTTCATTCCGAGAAAATCAAACGAAAAATGGAAATGTAATGTAATTTTGCACAACAAAAATGTTCAAGTTCTAATTGAAAGAGAAATTATTGAGTACAGTGTAATTATATAAAATTTTTGTCTTCTTTGCAATATTTTTTACCGGAAAAAGTAACGTACTCGAGTTACAGAAATTTTCGATTCTCTAGATATGAAGTGATAATTGCGGATTTATTGAAATTTCGAACTTGGTTGCATAAAATTTCAACCTCTTTGTAATTATGTAAAAGATAATTAATAAAGCCGTGTGCACATTCTAATTTTAGAATATATTTTTACTTTTTGAGATTTTCGAGGAAAAAAACTGTGCTGTTTAAATTAAAGAAATTTTCCTTTTCAAGAAATTGTGTATATTCTAATTCAAGTTTCAATCGAAGTACAATTTTCAAGTATAACATTGTAAACTAATAAAACATAATGTTGAAACTTGGCACTCGCAGTTTCTGGATTTTTAAGCCGAGTCTGACGATTTTGAACTTGAGAAAAAAAATTGATGTTCAAATCACGAAAGTTTAAAAAAAAAAAAATCTTACGTCCATGAAAAGAATTTAGTTTGAAAAATATTCACACTACATTTTCCGCAAAATATTAAGAGATCTTATTACTAACAAGTATTGAATTTGATAATCCAAAAACTTGCAAATTTTCAGATTTTGTTTCGAAATTTAAAACTACCGCGCCAATATCAATAAAGCTTTTATGCGAAGTCTTTTATAACAAAATAGTAACACATGTTACATATTAAAATATGTGTATTTCACTACTTTTACGTAGATGAATAGTACGTTCCATTAAAAAAGATGAAAGACTAACAGATAGAGAATTGTATTTTAAAAAACATAACGTGCAGTAAGAATGAGCAGTACGATGAATAAAATTGTGCGTTGAGAAACCAACAGTAAAATGAATGATATGATCTTGAAAATACACAATTGAGAAAATACACGAAAGGAATTTCTTCATACGTCTCGTTAAAATCATCTGAAATCCGAAAAGGATCTCATCGTTAGACGACTTGAAAAGCTTGGAAGTCAGATATTTTGTCATACGGTTTCGCGAGATATCATGGGAAAGACGCGTTTCGCGATCGTGAGATAAAGAATTTCTCATGCGGGAGAATCGTCGCGTTTTGTACCCAAATGAGTTGGGCTCCGGGGATCCCGAATCGTGGAAACGGATCCAGATAGACGAGAGAGAAAGTCGGTCGTTGCCGATTGTAAAATAAACTGGCGCGACTTTTCACGCGATTTTCATGCTTTTTTTTTCAGCGAAGAACATTCGATTTTACAGTCAGCGAAATTGTGTGTGTGTTTTTTTGAAGACATTTTCAAATCCATATTTGGCTAGCTATTGTCAGGGTTACAGAAATTTAGCGTTAATTCCGCGTGTAAGAATATTTTTTATGCTCGAAAAACTCATTTCGACTTTCTTTTCTTGCAGCAACTATTCCGGAGTCAAACGCAAGGCGCGACACCGCAACAGCTTCAGCTTTTGCAACAACAGCAGCAACAACAGCAACAGTACTTGGCTGCATCTCAGGCCCAGCAACAGCAGCAACAGCAGCAACAGCCTCAGCAACAACAGCAGAATTTCGCTACCGCCCCATACACGGTTATCGGAGGCCAAGAGCCTTACGTTGGGGCCTTGATCACCGGGGCTCCACCCGTCGTACCCCAGTATTACGGCGTTGGCCCGTGGGTCTACTCGGCGGGCATTTTACCCCAAGCACCGCCACAGGCCGCTGCCCCACCCCCGCCACGCAGGCCACTTTCCCCCTCTTCCGCCGCGGCTGTTGTTCAAGACTCTACCAATAGTCTCGCGCAAACGGTAAGTTCCTTGTTTCAAGTAACATATTGTTATATTGTGCAAAGGCTAGTCACTCGCTATGTGAATCGATAGAATTGTAGATGTTACGAAAACCAATAGCAACTCGACAACTGTCAATACTCAAGTCTAAGTAAAATTAAGGGGGGAACCTGGTTTAGAACGACGAAAAATTACATGATATTCGGCACAGTTTTTAAGACTGCTTATCTTATGAAATGTTTCAAGTACTGTAGAACTAGGTCATAGATACACAAATCTTGCAAAAAAAAATTCATTTTCATGTTATTCGATAATGTTAAGCAATAATAATTCGTATTTGTTTCTTGCACTACTCGCTCAAAGATTCTCCACTGCGTACACGATTAAAAATGTTGTGATTGCCGCATTTTTATAAGTGATAGCTCTTTTTAAAGCTAAAAGTGTAAGCTTGTATGTGAACCTAAAAAACTACGTAAAAAATTTTTTTAATCAATTTTTTTTGTGGTTAATTATCTCAAAATTTCGTCAGTGAAACGAGAATTTTTTTTTAAACAACCATAAAATTTGCAATTTTTACCATTTTAAAAAATTTCTTAGGTTTAAATGGAAGATAAACTTCTAAAGTGCAAAAAAAATTTAAGCTTTCATGTTTCTGATAAATAGGACGATCGCCATCGTGTACGCAGTGGAGAATCTTCAAGCGAGTAGTGCCCGAAACAAATATGAATAATTATTGTTTAACATTATCGAATAACATGAAAATAAATTTTTTTTGCAAGATTTGTGTATCTATGACCTAGTTCAACAGTACTTGAAACATTTCACAAGATAAGCAGCCTTAGAAACTGTGCTAAATATCATGCAATTTTCGGCGTTCTAAACCAGGTTCCCCCCTTAAACCGATGGATCAAGGTGGAGTTGGTTTGAAGAATAATAGAAGCGGGGAGCGCCTTCAAGTTTATCACGGTAAATGAAATTAATAATCGGACTCAAATCTCATGAAGGATAGTGTACTATTACTGAACATCATCGGTAACTTGTCGTTTACTATCTTTGTATACCTTCTTCATTGAAACTACTGTACAATATTAGCAACATTGTTTCGTCGATTTCTCGAAAAAATTACATCGACGCGAAATAACGTGTGCCTAGTCGTGAACAATGACAGTTCAGTAGTAATCTATGGTGATAATAAAACGTCGCAAGAAGCAAGGTATGCAATATGGTGTCATCAAAATGGAGGTAACAATGATCAACTATATTTGGAATTCAAAATATTTAACCTAGCAATCATACATTCATATTATTTTGATTCAACAAGTCTTTTCGTCAATTCAGAGTCAAATCTCGTTCTCCTTTATAAATGCCATCTCGGAGCACAGCCTCTTTATTGACTTCTCTTCATTATCCAAATTCTTCATTTCATCCCGATTTAAATTATCATCATTTTGAATTCTATGTTCAGTAATGAATCTACGTAGACTTTGTTAATATTATCCCTGTGTTTCCTAACTCTTTTTTCAACATCTACGTTTCTGTTCAATGTTTTTCATTTCACAGTCATTACAATTACCTTGATTGATAAACATTGATATCATTCCTTCCTTGATATTATATTCACCAAGTTTAGTAAAATTTCTCGTCGAATTAGTCCAAATTTGGTATTTGTACCATTCTCAAATTCTCTTGCTGTAAGGTACTTTGATGTACGTATTTTTGATGAAGAAGGCACACTAATATATACAATCACGTTAAAAGTGATGTACGGAAATAGTACGCTATTTTTCATGAGGCGTAAGTCGATTATCAATATTATTTAGACTTTTTCATTCATAGTTATTAGTTTGTTATTGATGTTTCTAAAATGGGTCTTGAAAAGGACTTGAAATGATTCGAAACGCCGACAAAAGGAACGAAGAGTGAACATTTTTTCACCTTTTTTTTTTTTTTTTTTTTTTGCATGTGCTTAGCATATGAACTTAGCGACAGACCATATCGACTTCTAGAAAATTATTGAAATCCAGAACAACCTATTTTCACAATCTCAATAAAAGTTGAAAAAACATGATTCTCCAGTTTTTTTAAACGAAAAAGTTTGTGGTAAAAAATATCATCGACGAATGTTTCCGGTTACCGGAAAATTGTCCGAGCGTAGGAAAACATTTTTCTTGTTTTTACTGGCTTTATCGAGGCAAAAAAAGGGCTTGTCGAAAAATTTATTTACCGTCCGAATGAACGAACGGCTCGTTTTCCGCGTTTTGATTAACTTGGCCCGATTTTTAACGGAAGGTTTTTTTTTGTTGCCAACGTGAAGTCTTGCTTTCTTTCCATTTTCTTTGTTTATGAATGATTTGGAGCGCAGAATTCGGAATTCGCTAATCGAAATGTGTACAGCCATTGTCTTTTTTTTCTTTTTTTACAGTTATTAAATAATATCTAAAAAAGTTGAAATAAAACTGTGATAAAAAATCGAAAAATTACGAATCCCATGCTCTTCGCTATAAGCTATCCACTTATTGCCTTAGAAATACTCTTCACAAGGGAACGCTCGTAAAACATGCAAATCCTCGATTATTCATTCATTACTCCGCGTTTCATCTCCTAATTAATTATTTCCAAGACTCAAAGACCTTCTTGTAAAGCTCCATTATAATGTACCTTTGCATTACGTTCATTAATGAGTGAGCTTCCAGCGGAAATCAACCAAGAAAATGTCGAAAGTCCATCTTTCAATTATTCAATCACTTCTATCAAGGGCGAGTACAGAGAAACATTTAACGCACAGAACTTTATACGAAAATTAATGCTTGAAGCGATTAGTAATGCTAAAAAATTATCTGAAAATTTTTGTAGTCGGACATTTTTATATACTGAAGACTGATTTTGGAGTGATGGGATTTTTTCAAAATATTTGCCAGTATTCAACAATAATGCGAGTTAGAATTGAGAAAATTTGATTCAAACTTTCCGAACTTTTATAATAATGAAAATAATGGCACAAGATTGAATGTAGGAAATCGGAGGGTTGAAAATCTAAACGAATTCATAGGCGCATTCTCAAGAAAATTTTCTCAGCTAAATTGTCAAAAAATTTTTTTATTAAAAACAATTGAGTATTTCAGAATTGATTATATTAATCATGACAGTTTTTCAATATTATTAAGACGAATTGTTTCTTTACATTTTGAAGAATATTTGAAATTTATTGTAAATTCTCACGAGCACTCCGGAAAGAGAAAGCAAACAATATGGCGCACAGCAAAAAAAATTTTGAACGTTGCTATTTTTATGGACTCTTTCTCGAAATGCAATTATAAATGTAATTTTATTACAATCAATTTTCCAAAAATTACTCACAGTGTCTCAAAATAATGGAGAATCCTTTATTCTGAGATTTTGTAGTATCTTGTAGTGTTTCTGGAGTGTTATGAAATATTCGAGGAATTCCTCCAAAACGAATACTGGAGAATGAAATATTACATTATGGGAAAAAACAGGAAAATTGACGTGGACAATTTTTATCTTAAATACAATGATTTTGAGAAAATTCTAGACATTTTGTTGTACGGATTTTCAAAATTATTACACATTTTAATGTATTTACTAAAATTGCGAAGGTAACTCCCCATTTTAAATAATTCTGATGTTCATGCAAACACAGGGATTCTGTTGATGATTCGGATATTGTTGAAATGCTATTGCAAATTTTCAAAAGTCCATTAGAATATGCCGAAAATTTTATTTTATGCGAATAAAAACCTTGAGTAATTTCATATACTCCAATGTAATATATATATTTATAACTTTTTTTTTTTTTCAATAAATAAAAATATGTAAAACAGACCGCTTTTCGAAGTTACTCGGGTGTATGACAATAATCATCGAGCATTCTCGCATCGGAAGCTTTTTGGAGTCCTTCCAATTTTTTTCACAAAGAATCGTTTTCAGGATTCACTAAAAATCCTGAAAAATAAATTGCAATAAAAGTCTATAAGTCTTCGAAAACGATTGAAAAATTTTGAATTTTTGACTGTTAGTTATGTTAATTTGAAAGATTACCCAAAAGTTTTATTCCATGCAAATTTGCAGAGAACTTGCATTTATGTGAAACTTATAAGTATTAAGAATCGTTAAAAATAATGTTCATTAAATTATTATAAAAAAAGGGGAAAAATGACTAATTTCCAGTTGTTTGCGGGAAGAGAATTCTCGTGTAATTAAATTTTCGTACAATTAGAGAAATCCTCGTTTTCATGATAATGTTGGCTTTTTGAAAAACATTTTCCCTTAAGCCACGCAAATTACAATGTCAGTAGCACGAAATTCGCAGAATGTTTTTTTTCTTTTTTTCGCTTTGACGAGCCACTGGCAGTAGCATGAAAAATCGTTCGATTTAAAATGCTGAAAAGGTAAATTCACTGTTTTAATGACGAACAAAACCCGCACGTAGATATGAAAGACGAGAAGTTTAATTACTGAAAATATGGATGAAATATCCCAATATTGTCGGGATTTTATGTTGAAACGAGTGCGTTACGTGTTTGCAACTGATGGCTCCCTCGATTTCCAATTAGGGAAGGGAAATGTCGAAAATCCCTTTTGTGTTGTATCTCGGTGGCCGAAAAAGCTCTCGCTTTTGCGTAATGCTGTCCATTTGGGGACATGAAATATTTTTAGTGGGCCATTAAATGTTGCGATTTCAATTTAGATTCAATTCTAAAATGGCGCAGTAAAAGTTTGATGGCGCTTCCTTTATCAGCCGCGGAGAGTCCTATCCTGAAGGGGTCGATATAAATTCCGTTACGTCATCGTTGCTGCGTACATATTTTTCAGATGAAGTTGTTGCGGGCGGCCCAATATAATTGTAGTATCGCGAGCGTCGTCATAACTCAGTTGGAAACAGCGAGTTGCATGTACCAACGTACGGGCAAAAAAGACTTTTGGCGAAACGAATTAATTTGCTACGTTGATTGCGTTTCGCTCTTTGGAAATGTGTTCCTTTATCGTTAATTGGAACGAAAACGAGATTGCTCCGGAATGGATTATTCATTATTATTTTCATGGTGCAACTGACATGATGAGATACCGTGCAAAAGTACATTACTCATTACTCTGTGAAATTTAATGAGGAGGGCATGGTAAACATTCAAAGCTTTATTTCGCGTTACAAAAGGTTTACTGAATTTTACAGCGAAGAAATTTTCTCGTTTCTTTTTCTAGATTAATTGATGTTTTCGATATTCAAGACAAGCTGAATTACGAAATGTGCCGAAAATATCGGTGACAATTCAGTAAAGTTAATTTCGTGCTTGGCTTTTAAAACCTTTCCTCCTATTCTCCTCTCACTGAAAACACGTTTTCTTTTCACAAGTCTAATAAAACCTTGTTGATTGTTCTCTTGAAATTTATGTGAGCGTTGCTAAATTATAAAACAGAATACGTGGGTGGGGGGTTTCAAACGTACACAATAAAACGCAATCATTCTTTGATGAAAAGAATGGGGAGCAATTACCTCGAAAATAGATGAATAACGAAATTCTGTATTACTCTGTTGGGGTTTTATTAGTGTATTAATCGTTTTTGTTTTGTTTTATAATGGGTTCATTTTAGTTCCCATCAATCTTTGTTTCATACTCGAATCGTGAAAAAATTGTACAAAAAAATAAAACAACCAAAAAAATACGATGAAATGAAAGTTGTTAGCCATGACGGGATTTTCGTAATTTTTTTGAGACTAAAATCATTAATTTCGAAAAAAACCAGAAATTTTTTCATGAGCTGCCTCAAAAATCTCTTTCATAATGAGAATTTTTCCCGATCTAATTTTTGACGAAATCTATGAAAATTCTCTTCTTCTGAAAATATGTAGAATTTCGAAGATTTTTCTATTCTGTAAAAAAATACTTTTTACAATCATTTTAGAACTTATGCTGCGATATTATACTTATGCACTTTCCGTAATTTTTATGAGTTTTTCACATAGAATATTTTGTAAATTAATGATTGATTGTGGAAAAAGTTTTTTGATATTTGTTTCCATTTTTTTTTTTTTTTTTTAGTATTTAGTTGATTCGAAATAAAAATTCTTTGCGAACAGAAAAGTTTTTGAGAATGTTTCGAAAATTGTGAAATTTTTGAAAAATTTGCAGAGTGAAAATATACTGTCATTTTAATACATTTGAAGTTATTTTGATAAATAACTTTATTGAGAGATTTTCCGAAGATCTCATTTGTATGAAAATTTTTTTTCGAGATTAGTCTTCATTTTTAAGAAAACAGTTTCGGATTTTATGAAGTTGTGCAAGATTTCATTGAATTCGGAAAAAATTCTCTGCCTTCTTGAAAAAAATTCCTATGAATTTAGGATCATTTTCAAACATTTTTGATTGTTGTTAAAAAATGCAGTAGTAGTTTTAAACCAAGTAATAGCATTGTTTTTAAAATTGTGTAAGCATTCTAATTCTTTCATGATTTTTGAATGATAAATTTTTTTAATATCGAGAAACGAAAAAAAAAAAAAAAATTAAATTAATTCATACAGAAAAGTAGGGAGAATTTTTCCATATTTTCAGAACATTTTGGAAGCTTTCTTTACACTGGTTTGGAATAAAATTGTAAAAATAATAATTTTAGAGAACCTTTGAAAAATTTGTCCAGTATTTGAAAAATGAAAAATTCTACTATGGATCTTAAAAGAGATGATTCGCAATGATTTATGATAAATAACTTTTGAAAAGCTTTTTTTTTTTTTCACTTTTGATCAAGTTTTCACTATCGTGATGGACTCGAAATTTTTTTTTTTTTTCAAGAGGAAATTATGTTCGGAGCTTCGTAAATTTCTCGTCGACTCCCGGAAAAGTTCCTAAATTTTCCTAAGTGACTTTTGAAAGTTTACGATGATTCCGGAACATTTTCGAATACTCGAAAATAATACAGAAATAGAAATCACAGTAGATACTATATTGATATTTTTAGACTTTCAAATTTCAAGGTTATTTCAGTATTGAGGCTTTTCAAGGGATGACCAAGGGTTTTTTTTAATAATTTTTTTTCATCCGTTTCACAATACTTCTCTCGTGTTCAAATTGTCAGCTATTGTCATAATTTACATAAGTATTTAGTAAATTTTAACGAGGATTTTGTAATTTCATTTTGCATAATTTCGAAATACTTGAAAATGTTGCTAGAAAAGTGTAAAAAGAACGGAACAAATTATTTTATCCAAATTTTCAAATCTAACTGATTGTTACTTGTGTAAATGTTTAAAATATTTTTTGTAATTTCTGGACTAGAATAGTTTCAGAGTATCCGCAACCTAATTACAAAAAACCTGGGAAATTCTATAAACTTTATTATTCTTATTCATATTCTTCTTTTGAGGTTATAATTCGGTTCGACATAATATCCAGACAGTCTGATCGTGTTACTGGGATATTCAACGGGTGCAATATCCTGCAATTCGTATACGCTGATGCATAGTCGTAGTCATCGAAAGTGGACTTTGGCTTGACAACTGACAAGCGTTTTTGGTTTTTCTAGGTTCCCAGCCAGTACCAGGTGATACCAGCGTATTACGATCAGAATGGTTCCATCGTGATGGGTGGGGTGCGGGGGTTGAGCTCCGCAGCGACCCCGATGAGGCTGGTCAGCCCGGCGCCGGTCCTCGTCAACAGGGCACCCTCGCAGCCGCCGCCAGGTCAGCAGGCACCGCCACCTCCGAGCCTCTACTCGCAGCCAACCTCTACGACCCACAGTAACGCGACTCCCGGCGAATGCCTGGGTAAGTTGACACTCCCCTGGGAATAGTCCTTTTTTTCGTCCCCTTCGCCACCGCGCACCGACTCGTCGGCAGAAACGCGAGGCTTGAAAACGACACGTTTTCTTCGCGCCAAGCAAAAATGTATTATGTTTTTCAACATCACGTCTCGAGGGGAACAAAGGGTAGCGGGAAAGCAATCACAACAAAGAGTCCGTCACGGTGAATATTGAGAAAAAAATCTAGTAGTTATTATGATGAAACATTTGGCTGTGGAATCTGTCCGAAATATCTTATTTATTGCAATTTTTGTTACATTGTCAACATTGTCTAATGATATTGCAGTAGTAGATTTATATGTTGTAAAAATTCCAGGGTGTACAGTGTTTTCACCATACTTGGTTTTATTTCCTGCAATACCAAACTACAATTCGTACTAATCCATGTAGTTTCGACAGTATTCAAAACTGCATGGATTTGGTTGTGTATTTTTGTATATTTTCCAGTAAGTTATATTGTTGTTCATATTTATGAACATTGTAAAAGTATATTGTTGATTTCACAATACATATTATATGAATTTTCGATAGGTAATGATTAATAAAGTATTTTCTCTGAGTATATAGCAAATCATATTGTGCTAACCGGAAATGAATAATCAGTCGAATGATAATAATCAAATCAATAATAGTCATCAGTTATTAATAAAAATAACTAATATCGTCGATAATATATTTATACTTATAATGTAAAATATATAATTTAAACATAATATTAATAACATAGTTAACAATAAACATCACATAAGAATATACAGTTGAATGGAAGGTAAAATAATTCCACCGATATTGCACTGTACATGGATATTCGATTCTTTGTTCTCGTAAAGTAGAATGCGATATTTATACATCGCTATTTTCATTTTGAATGTTTCAATTTTCGTGATTTTTTTTTTTTATTAAAAACTGGCAAACTATCTAAATCTAAATCTCTCACATTCAAGAGATTGAATGTAGAAAATACAACAGAAAATCTGTTGAAACGAAAGACAATATGTTGCATGTAACAGATTCATCTGTTGAAATTCCTTAAAGTTACGAATTTTTCAGTTGAAAATTATTAACATATCTGGAAACATTTTCAAATATTCATATCTAGCGAGATACATGTAGTAATTTGTACTTAAAATACAAAAATTATTACGATGCAGTATTGTAATGAGTAAGATAAAGATGATAAAATCTGCAATTATATTGTAAAAATTACAATCTTCTAGTACGTTTCACCATAGATCGTCAAAAAATGCTAGTTCTGCTTTTCAGTGTAGAAAAGTTAAAAAACTTGTTTATATTTGATGATTGCGTTGTTTTTAAACCCAGAAGGACAGTTTTTCCATAATGCTTTTGGAAGTTGAAAGTGTTGAGAAATAATACATAAGCTCGAGATCTCCCTCAGCAGAGGCAAAGTAAGAGTTAATTGAAGATAAAATTTTGTACTTGGTACATTTTAAAAAAACGCACAGAATCTCATATAATTTCAAATCTTATTTAAACAATATGCAAAAGATCATTGTATTTTTTTTTGTTCAAAGTTGTGTATCAGAAAATATTGAACATTTCTCGAGAATAAAGATTCGTTGGAAACCAAAAAAAAACTTATCTATCAGTCGAGTTTTAATGTGGTCTGTTGTGGATTTGTAAGGGTTCTGGCATGGAAAATGTTATTTACTCTTAAAAAAAAAAAAAAAAAAAAAAAAAAAACGCTTCAAAATTCTCACGCAACAATATTCTCCTTCCAATATTTTTGAATGGTTTTTTCTGTACAAAATATCGAAGAATCAAATTCGAAAAACTCTTACTTCGCTTCATATCAAATAATGTTTTATGTTTACCATAAATACTGGGAATCGGATCTACTTATTAAAAGAAAACGACGATGTGAATATATTTGGCTAACTTATCGAGTCGATGAATTTTTTCGGGCATATCTGATGATTGCAATAATTCATGGTGTCCTTGTCGCATGCTTCAAAGTCATTGTTATTTGTACATAACTTACAGAACAGCTCGAAAATTCATGCAAAAAAGCAGTGTCGCAAAACAACTAACTTTTTCCGATTTCTCGTACATTGTTGCAACTTACGTGATTTCAACGTGCTCAAGCGAGCTATGTTTTTTTCGAATCCTGTGTGTTGTGTGACTGTGTACATTAACCATGAAGTTAACTTGACAATTATGTATCTGTGTCGATTCGTTACGCACACACTTTTTTGGTTCACATAACACCGTCACGAAATGTACATAAAATGTACGCACGGTCCGTGGAACCGAAATTAACACCGTGGCCAAAAGATAAGCGAGTTTGAAGTTGACGATTTTCGTACCTTTTTATGACGTTGCCATTTTGCAGAAGTTAAAGATTGGAGTATGTAGTACTATTTAACTAGGATATTATTGGTTTTTGACCTTTTCGTGCTTAACGGAATTGCACGAATTAAAAAATTAGTGTACTTTAGAAAATCGAAATCTGTATAAGTTTGTCTAGATACTCTGGTTACTGGATTTTGAAGTGTAATTTTCGGCATTTTTCCAAGTAAACTCTTAAGAATTGTTTAATACAATGAGATTAAATGCATTGAGTTTTTCCAGTTTCTTAATTCCAAAAATTGAGGTTTGATAGTATTAACCTTTTTAATGACAAACAAAATCATAATTTGACTTAATAAGTCCGTCAATTTTCAATATGAAGAAACGTTGACGTTGAGTAAAAAATTCCGATGAGAATTAAAACATTTTAGGAATATGTTTCTATGAAAGGAGTATTGTAGAATTTTTATCAGTCATACGATTTTTATGAAACCTTATTGGAAGCATCATAACATGAAAAATAATTTCAAGTCCCTTAATGATGATGAGTATTTTCATAAAAAAATTGGTTTCTCATAAGAGTCTGATTGAAATCAGAATTACGAGGAAGATATTTAAATTATTATGTATATTGTTGCATTCATATTTTTGATTTGTGAGGTTTTGAAATTTATATTTTATAAAATAAAATATTCGAACTTGGAAACATGACCATTCGAATGATATTCAAAGTATCAATTATTTTAAACCGTTTCTTGCATTTTTGAAATAGTTTGTTGTTATTTTTTGCAAAATTTATCATAAAATTTTGCATTTTTAAGCAGGATTTGTGGTATCAGATTGCAAGCTTGAATCTTTCAATTTGTAATGTTTATAAACATTTCGAAATGTTTCTAGTGTTAACTAATGTTTTTGAATTGACACAAATAACATAATATGGGTTCGTCAAAAACTTATCTTTTCATAATGTTACAAATAAAATGAAGTTTTTCTGTTGCTCCGTAATATTTTTGAAATTCGAATAATTTTCGAAGTTATAGAATTTCAGAACATTTAAGCTTAAACAGAATAAAAATTATTAACATATCTGGGGACATTTTAAAATATTCATATCTGGAGAGATACATGCAGTAATTTGTACTTACAATATGAAAATTATTTTATATTGTAACCAATCCAGTATTTTAATATGTACAAGATAGAGATGACAAAATCTGCAATAATATTGTAAAAATTACAATCCTCTAGCATGTTTCACCATAAATATGTCGAAAAATGCTAGTTTCGTTTTTCAGTGAAGAGAAGTTGAACAAATTTTCTGCAGAACTAAAGCAGGCGTTAAAAAAAAAAAAAACCGAACCACAGACTCTTGCTGTTTTTCTTGTTTCTTTTTTTCCTACTTTCGTTTTTTTTCATCGTTTTTCATTTCTCCTTTCTTTTTTTTCTATTCTTTTTTTATCTTTTTTCTTTCCCCAGCAAAGTGTTTGGATCAAATGTGGACCACTTTGATCCAACACAAAAATCTTAACTCTTAATATAGTATCAATTCGTCGCATAACTTATTTTTGTACCTTTTGTAAGTGTTTTTTTTCCCGCAAAATAGAAATTTCTACTAACATATTGTTTAATGTGTTAGTATAATTTTCCCAGCTCTGAATATTGTGTTCTGTGAAAAAAAAAAAAAAAAAAAACATTAACAAAAGGTATAAAAATGAGTTATGTGAACAATTGATATAGTATAGACTGTTCAGAGTTAAGATTTTTGTGTTGAATCAAAAGTTGATCACAACTTGATTATAAGTGGACCTTGGTAGTCCACATTTTAACCAAAGATTTTGCTAATTTTTTTTTTCTATTATTGTTCATTGTTTAGTCTTTTTCATTTGAACAATTTTTTTTTTACAAAATCAGGTGCAGGTACACAAGCATGAATATGATGGGTGAGTGCCACGTTGTAGTTATAAATGTGACCGATCACGTAACCTTTATTATTGGGGTCAATCTCGTCGCAGTAAAAAAAAAATTTCATCAGTTCCAAATTGCGATTTGAAGTTTAGAGTAGAGTGGTTCAAAGTACTAACGGTACTTTCAAACGGTCCAACGCCTCCATGACCAATCTTTGAGTGATGCGTATCTGGCCTTTGCGTAGTTTTCGCGAGTGTTTCCCCCATCCTGTGATAATAATGAGTCTGATTTCATTGAAATCGTGGAATTCCACCGTTTTTTCAAGAAGTTTACTAGCACGCTGTTCGACTTCTTTGGCAGCAAGATAAGGGCCACTGGTATTTCTATTCGACGTTTTGTGCGTATTCATCTCAGTGAAAAGGATCCGTATTTTTTTTTTCCAACATACACCATTCTCCTTCTATATAAAAATAAAGATTTTATTTTCTTTTGCCTGCTAAAAATTCCTAATTGGTTTCCCTATTTGGTTGTCCACTCGGAAAACTAATTGAAAATGTTAAGCAGGGATAATAGGCGACGTACCTTCTTCTTCTATTTCTTGTATCAGATTTTTCGCCTTATCCATCGTGTTGAGGTTGAAGTGTAAAAATAGAAAATCAATTTGAAACAATCGAAAATTTTGAACATAATAAATTTAGTAATACTTACCTGCAAACTACAGAGAGAAATCCCACGATGATTTTAGGTCCCGTAACGAGACACGACTGATGCCTAGAAGTGACATGTCTATTATCAGAACGAATGATTTTTCCAAACACGCCGAAAAACGAGATATCGTTCACTCCAGAAAATAAGAATCAGACGAATGAGACGTGCCCCTTTTTACAAAATTTTAGAAAGAATTTTTCATGTAATTCTATTCATGATTTTGACATTGATTTAAAAAGGAAGAAAAATTTCGTTGAAAAAATTCCAATGATCTAATTTTTATTGATAATTTTAAAAATGTTAGAAACTCGAGTTGCAAGGTTCAAGATGACAAAGTTTCAAAATGAAAAAAAAGAAAAAAAAAATTTTCCTCGACAGTTTTTGTTTCAAGTTGAAAACAAATTTTTAGAAATATATTTCTGAATAAATAGACTTCAAAATTGAGGATATTTCACAAGATCCAGAATGTTTGACTCGATATCAGAGAAACCAATTATTTACAAAATTATTCAAGCAACTTATTTGCAATACACTGTTAAAAATTTTCCTAAATTTCATACACATTTTTATTCAAAATGTATTCAAATGTACTTTAAATTTCGTAAGCCAGCTGTATGAAATGTATATTAGATACACATGTTTTGAAAGTGTATGATTTAGGGACACCTACTTGAGTTTAATACACTTTCCATAGATTCTGTATTGAAATGTACCTGAAATTTCATAAACTTGATATTTGAAACATAAGTAAGGTACACATACTTTAAATGTATATAAATTCGAGACACTTACTTGAGTGAAATACATTTTTCACACAAGTTGGTTGCTACGCTCGTGCTCGCTAGGTGGCTACGCCAAATTTTTTCTCAAATGCGATTTATTGTGGAAATCCTTCAAATACGAGTGGAAAACATATTAATATTAAGGTGAAGGGCCTGATAGATAGAATATTACATGCAAACAATGCGAAGAAATAATTTATCCTTGAAAGTGTTTTATTCAACTGAAATTTAAAAATACTAATAACTAAAATAAATAAAAAAGAAATTTAATATGAGAATGTTTCCTGTAAATCTTTTCTCAAAACCAACATTTTTCGTATTAGAATTTTAACAGAAAAAAATTTGGCGTTGACATTGGTTTGTTGGAATATAACGCAAATTACACATTACTTGTATGAAATTTAATTCATACATTTTTGTATGATTTTAATACATCAGCGCATTAATACAAATCTGATTTAAATTCATCTAGAATATAATAGAAGTATATATTAATGTCATGTATAAATCCAAACACACGTGATGTATAAAATTTAAGATACCCGTATATTAAAGTAATGTAAGCGCGTGTGTATTTCGTATATTTTTAATGCATTTCTAATATAGGTTATGTGAAATTAGCGTTATACGCGTTGTATTAAATTTAAGGCAAAAATTTCTAACAGTGTAGAGTACGATTTATTGAGAATTTTTCCAAGAACTGATCATGGTGATAATTTTTTATTAAAAAGGCACATTATTTTTATATTGAAAAAAAAAAAAAAAAAAAAAAAAAATGATTTTCGAATGTCATTTGAATTAAAAAAAACAATACTATTTTTCGTATCAAGGGACATGAACGAGTGTTTTTACGCGTATGCACCTTGATAGACAAGTCACCTTCATAAAAATTGACTCGAAATTCGTTATGGTAAAAGATTTGATATTGCAGTTTTTCAGAGATATGTGGGTGGAACGAGGAAACGTACCTTACAGCACCAAAAATCAAAAGTGAGATTACCCATAATTCTGGATATAGAAAACTTTGTCTATCGATTGAGCCCACTCTCGAAATTGTAAGATTATTGCATTGCATAAAAATTTGAGCTTCAAAGTTTGACTTTGTACTCTCAAACTCGTTTTGCTCTTAAAGCGCCCAGGTGCTGTAAGGCGCCTTTCCGCGTTCCACGCCACGTATATGTTCCAAGGTTTATTGCAATTTCTTCAAGAACATTGTTCTCGCGTGAATGCGCGTAGACCCCGAAACACGCTTCCGTCATCCCAACATTTGAAGTTTATAAAAATGTACAAAGATGCTGCATTTGTACGAACATGAAGCATTTAGTTGGCGGTGTTAGGAATGTAAAACAATGCGCATTCAATGTGATGATAACTAAGTGCGAGCGCGGGTTGCGGGCTTTTGGCACAGGTCTGGCGGCGTGCAACGCAGCGGTTGTCGCGCAGCAGGTCGCCGTGCAGCAAGCCCAGCAGCAGAACTCGGGACTGGCCGCGAGCCTGGCGGCCCTAGGCTACGGGGGCTCGCCGCTCGGAGCGCTCGGTTCCCCGGCTCAGCTTCAGAACACAGGTACACTAGGCTTCTACGTCGGCGCAACTCAAACGAACAAACACAAATGTCAAAATACGTACGCTTATCCCGAAATTCTCAGCCCTGCCTTTGACCCCTCTCAAGTCTTCTTGCGCTCATCTAGCACGTACGCGTAAAGCTCTGTAAAGTGTCGCTTTCATGGTCTTCTCGCGGTTCGCTCGAGCATGGACCCCAGAATTTCAAGATTCTTCGTAAAGGCAGGGAAGGTTTTTGATAAAACAGTCATGAAACAATGAATTTATAGCCAAGTTTAACGATTGCTTGACGGTAGTTTAGACATTGCCCAATAAGACTCGAGGTGGGACAGTTTGAGAGTTTCAGTTGTGTTATCCCCTTTCACGTTTGCATTTACACTACACCTGCTTTGGGCTATTGTTCTTTGTACATTTTATACCTCTTGCACGAAATTTCGTTGATGCCCCATTTTTTTTTGTCCCTCTTGGTTGTTTTTTGAATTTCCCGTGAGAAAAAAGTGGATGATTGGCTGGAGTGACAAAATGGTTTTTTTTCTTCTGTTTTTCGCGCGCAGGTCTGGGTTTAGGAGGTTCTTCGTCTGGAAGGCGAGATTCCTTCGACAGAAACACGTCGGCGTTCAGTCCCAGTTTGGAGTACAGTCGGGGAAAGTGGCCACAGAGTTATGGGGCTCTTGGTGAGTTATTTCGTTGCTCAGTAGGATGCAAAGAAAGAAAAGTCAACTTTTCATATATATATATATAGTCATTATTGTATACGAACTGTTGAACGAATGACTCGTGTCACGACTAATATTACATTATATAATGGTTCGACGAGAGTTTTTGCTGTTTTATGTATGTTTTTTATTTTCACTCTCATGAAGCGCACTCATTGTTTTACAATACATATGTTTTATACATTGATGATGTTATTTTATCTTCCGACTAAAAATTGCTGATCTTGAAAAGGGCTCGAAAAAGAGTTGAAACGTTGATATGAAATAAATTGGTATATGTCTTGACTGGGAAGTCGATAAATTTTTACTTATCAACTTGTTAATGCTAGCAACAAATCCTTAAACCACAATCATCTCCAAGTATTGCATCTTTCAGACTTTGGAGTGATTGTTGCACAAATGAACATGTAAAACTCCACGAATTTGACTTTTTCGATGCATTATTTTCCATTCAATTGATTAATAAATTGATTAATATGAATACTATAATGCAGGGACAGTAACAGCATCTCCGAGTCCTTTGGGATTGTCCTTGACACCTCCACCAAGCATCGGGGGAAGTTCTTTGGGAGGTTTGGTTGGCAGTGCGAATAGAATTTCAGCGGCACCTGGGGCAGAAGCCAAATTCCGTACGAGCGCCGTACCAGCACTCACGGCAAATGGAGTTTTCGGTTCTAGCAGTTCTCTTTTCCCAACACTCGTCGGGAAACCAGCACGCACTGGAACCACCGGCGTCGGGGATAAAAGCACTGGTGGCAGGTCACGGCTACTCGAAGACTTCCGTAACAACAGGTATTTACTCATCGAAAAGACAATCTAACGTAAAGTAATCAAGCGTCGTGAATGTGCGAAACAACATGTTGGAAATAATTTTAGGTTTACACATTTCTGATTTCTGATATAAGAGACGATGAATGGTTTTCTTGAGATAATTGCAAGAGTATATAATTTTGCACGGAATTCGAATTGAATATCTTGAGGACTACTGATTCGTTTCCGTAAGTGTGAAAAAAATTTGTTTTTTTTTTTTCAGATTCCCGAACCTTCAGCTGCGCGATCTCGCACATCACATAGTGGAATTCAGCCAGGATCAACACGGCTCGCGATTCATTCAGCAAAAATTGGAACGCGCTTCAGCAACCGAGAAGCAATTGGTTTTCCAAGAAATTCTTGCATCCGCTTATTCTTTGATGACTGACGTATTTGGGAATTACGTAATACAAAAGTTCTTCGAATTTGGAACACCCGAGCAAAAATCTACTCTCGCGCAAAAAGTGAGTACACTTTTCAAACTTGTTTCTTGTCTTGGAAACGCAAAACTCTTGCACTCAATTATGTGCTATTGAAACTAATATTGTATACTTAAAAAAAAATACACGGTAGCTTCTTTCGAATTGACAAATGGAAAAACTTGCGCTAATTTATTAAAAATATGTTATTTTTGACTCAATTTTGTATGAATGTTTAGTCCCAATTTTTTCTCATCGAATCGAAAATGAATAAGAGTTGAAAAAAACCATGGCTATGGATTTAGAGGAATACAAAATAGATATTTCACCAAAAGAAATGTTTGCGATTTCAATATTTCCTGTAAATTTCTGAAAAAAAAATTGACATGACAGTTATAAATCAAACAAAATTTTATATATGTTAGCACAAATTCACCCTATTTATTTATCATAATGATTTTTTTTCAAATGAAAGTCTTGCTCGTGCATTCTTCACGAAGGAATGTTTTTCGTATGATTTCGAAATCAATTGAACGAAAATTTGCAATTCTCGAATAATCCGGACATTGTTCAATAACGTTTTGGCCTAGAAATTCTATGTGATGAATAATTTTATTTTTTATAGTTACAATTGTCTGAAAATGCATTGAATTTTATTTATATATTTGAATTCACTTTTTATTCCAAAAACATGAGAATTTTCAACTTTGAAAATTTCTCTTCAAAAATATGAAGATTAAAAATCCTGTTTTATTCAAAAATTTTTTTTTTTCAAAAGTTGAATAACTATTACCTGCAACTTCTTTTCATTTGGCAATTTCTCAAATTTTTCAATTCTCTTACTTTGCATTAAATTTTTATGAAATTTTTATTAATTCCAAATACCGAATACCAACGAATAGAAAAAATTTCTTATTCCATCCACGCAATATCATAAGAGTACGGTCAATTAGGTTTTATGATTCAAAATACATAAATTTTTCAAAGTTTCTCATTTAAAATACTATTTTGTAAAACAAATTTTTTTCTGGCTTACAATTACAAGTTTCTATTTTTCATTGATCATATCCATAAGCAAAACTTTTTTTTCCCTTTCGGTTTGACTATTATTTTGTAACGCATTTGAGAAAAAAAAATCTTAAACAAAAATTTATATCCAAAATTCGGAAAAAAAATTTCTCATCAGTTTGTATCAGTGAGGTGCATTTTTTTATGAAATAGCTTTTGCTACGAATTTTTTTTTAAAATAACTTATTTTTGAATTATCTTATTTCTATTGTGTAATCGAAAATTCGGAAATTTCTATGTTTGCGCACATTCTGTAATCGAATTTTTTATCCAGAAGTTGTGAATTTTGATATTCTTATAATTGCAGGTATTAATTTTCAAAAATGCAGTGAACAATAGTAATCGATAAATCGATAGATTTTCGACAGTAATTTCGTTCCGGCGAATGATGGTTTCTTTGTTTGTTAATCAATTTTGGATTCTTGTTAAAAAGAATGGAAATCTTGTTCCGTCACTAATTTTTTTTAAGTATAATATACTTTTTTACCATTCATATGATGACAAATTGCGTGTCATCTGACTTTTGGATGATTGACATACATTTCTTGCGATAACTGATGAAAAAAATATGAAAAATCTAGTATGCTCGATCTTAAGTGTCACGAATCATGGAATTCTGCATTGAAAATTTAAAGGTTCGTGGTCACGTGTTGCCTTTGGCCCTGCAAATGTACGGATGTCGCGTAATACAAAAAGCCCTGGAATCCATCGGACCCGAGCAGCAACAAGAAATCGTGCGCGAGCTCGACGGTCACGTCTTAAAATGCGTCAAGGACCAAAATGGAAATCACGTTGTGCAAAAATGCATCGAGTGCGTGGAACCGAGAGCCCTTCAATTCGTCATCGGCGCTTTCTCCGGCCAGGTTTTCTCTCTCAGCACGCATCCTTACGGCTGCCGAGTCATCCAGCGCATCCTCGAACATTGCACCCCGGAACAGACCCAGGGAATCTTGTCGGAACTTCATTCCACAACCGACCAACTTATCCAGGATCAATATGGAAATTACGTCATACAGCATGTGCTCGGTGAGTTTTTTGAATTAAAATCTAGAAACTCTTCGAATCGACAGCTTTGAAAATATTCGATGTATGAATTTCTATCTTCAAAAGTTTTTTGAGCGCGGTGTTCACTGTACAGGAAATGCGGGAATTGTACGGGGATTTTTCACAATGTACGGAAATTCATTATTGTGAAAATTCAAAAAGTCAATACAGAAATGAATTTTTATTTCTGACCTTGAATTTCTCGATGATTAAAAATGAAAATTTCGAGATTAGAACATTTTATTTATTTATTTATTTATTTATTTATTTATTTATTTATTTATTTATTCATTTATTCATTTATTTATTTATTCATTTAAACCAACGTCCAACAGGTTATGAAAACCCAATTACAGGACTACCCAATATAATTAATAGCATACAGTCCAAGCAGACGTCAGCAAGACTCTTATTAATACAAACTTCGACCCGCTTAATTGAACATGATCAAGCAATAGCACAATCTTGTAGAACAACAACCCTCAGAGACCCTGTACCGCATTAAAATATTTCTCAGCATTCTCAACAAACACACCCAACGAATCGTGAAATAGATCGAAGTTATACAGCTGACTTTTCGCATGAAAATTAAACTCATTACATAAGCGAAAAATGGGAGACAACTCTGTTGCAAAACCCGTCGATCGAATGTAAAAAACATCGCCACTACGCGCAGAGAGTCGCGGCACATGAAATCGTATAAGTGATAATAAAAATGACGAATCAACCATTTGCTTAATAATTTTGAATAAAAATAATAATCCACTATACGACCTTTTATTCTACAATGTCCAGAACTTAAATCTTTTGCACAAATCCTCATAATTTGAACCTTTTGGTGGATATATTCCATCAGCACGCCATGCAAGGAACTTTGAAAATCTTTTTTGGCATTTTTAAATTGCAATCTTATATTTAACATGCCTCGGAGACCAAATTACCGCGGCATAATCAAGTTCAGACAAGATTAATCTTTTGTACAACAATATAATCGTTTTCTCATCCCGAAAATCACGGGACATCCTAATGAGAAAACCGAGGCATTTATTTGCCGACTTGATTAAATTTTCAAAATGAGTATTGAAATAAAGTTTGCTGTCATATGTTATTCCCAAGTCTTTAATAACATCAGCGCGCTCCAATAATGTGTCATTAATTTTATATTGAAATTTAATAGTAGAAGAGCGCCTGGAAATAGTAAGTATCTTGCATTTCTTGGGGTGTAAAGGCAATTTGTTAAGTGTACTCCATGCTGCTACTTTATTTAAATTACTTTACATGCACAGACAATCATTGACATCAGAAATCGGTAAAAATAATTTCAGATCGTCTGCAAATAAAAGGTAAAAACAAGTGAGTTCTGCCCCAATATCATTGATCATTATTGAAAAAAGTAATGGGCCTAAATTTGAGCCCTGCGGAACACCAGACATTGGAAAAATGAATTCGGAAGAATAGCCATTAATTTTAACCGTTTGAAACCTCGTCTGTAAACACGAATAAAGTAATGAAAGTAAATTGCTAGACAATCCTAAATTAAACAGTTTTTTCATGAGAATCCCGTGATCCACCACATCAAACGCTTTCCTAAAATCAATATATATAATATCAACCTGATTATTGTCAACTAAAGCACTGGAAACTGTATGAAAAAACGTTGCCAAATTTGTTACTGTAGATCTTTGAAAGCAAAAGCCATGTTGATTGGGAGATAAGACAAGCCTAAATTTTCCAAAAATGATATCATACAGTAGTTTTTTTATAAATTTTAGAGAAATTATTCAAAATTGATATTGCTCGATAATTTGAAATGAAAGTAACATCACCACTTTCGAATATGGGGCATACTCGAGCTCCCTTCCAAACATTTGGAAATTCACCAACAAGTAAAGACTTGTTGATGATTGCCGTTAACGGCATTGCATAAGTATTGGAAAATCTCCTGATTATCGAACTAGGAATTCCATCTAGACCTGTAGACAATTTATTTGGAAGCAACTTCAATTTGACTAAAACTTCATTAGTCGAAAAAGTAATAATGTCTCTCATTTTTTGCTTAAGCGGTAATTCTGTCCGCATAAAATCTGGCATAACTGATGAAGCAACATAAACTGCAGAAAAATAACGTGAAAACGCATCAACGATCTCGCTCGGTTCATGATATTCAACATCATCGAGTCTCATAATACCTGGAATTCGAGATTTACTTCTTTTATTATTCACGAAATTCCAAAAAGTGTCCGAATTGCGCGAAATCGATCTTTCAGCATCAAAAACATATTTCTGATATGCATGTTTGATTACCTTCTTAGTATGAGCTCTAGCTTCGCGAAACAAAAGAAAATCACAGTGTAGTCCGTATCTCTGGTACCTTGCTCGAATCCTATTTTTAATCTTAATCGATTCAACTACATCACCCGTGTACCAATTTGGGCACTTTTTCGGTACTACTTTTTTACAATATAACGGAACTGCTCGACATATGATAGAATTCAATATGGTATAAAATTCGTCAACCATATCATCAAGACTCTCCCTATATTGACGAGAAAACCCCACTCTTGATGAATGAGTAAATCTTCCAGTAAAAGAAAATCAGCACGCTCGAAATTGTAGTTCTTAGATATAGGCAGAGAAAAATTAACAGTATCATGAGACCCAGAACTAGTACGCAGATCAAAATCAATTAACAGCGCAGGATGATAATTATCTTCAGATACAATGCAATCCAAAGCATGGTGCACTTGACAATTAACATTACAAAGCACCAAATCTAACCAACGATCATCGCAACTAGCAATATGATTGCATTGAATTAAATTATAAAAATCCAGGACAGATTGAAAAATGGAAGCCTTTGTGCTCAGATCCTGATTATTTTCAAAATTAGCATAGAACGGTATTTTAAAGTCATCGAAAATAAGTAAATTGTGATCAAAAAGAACCTGTAAGTTCAGAAGTGAATTAGCCAAGTTCGAATAACACGACGCAGATAAATTTGGTGGAATGTATAATAATGTGATAAAGCAACAGCGACCATTATTATTTATTTGAACACCAGTTATATCAATGTCAGGAATATTGAACGAAATGACATCAAAATTCATTGGAATTGACACAATTCGACGACGAATGGCTAATAGTACTCCACCATCACGTTTATCAGTTTTTCTATCACAGTGAAAAATTTCATATACATTTGAATCGAATGGTTCTGAAGACATTACGAAATTTTTTATCCAAGTCTCAGTCAACGCAATAATATCCATGCGAAGCAGAACATCAGATAAAGCAAAGTTAGAAATTTTTGAATTTAAGCCCCGCACATTTTGATAATAAACTGAAATTGAAGAAGAATAATTTGGCACAATTACTTCTACAAGATGATCTGCTGTGCAGGTGGAGACCGGTCCATCTGGCGTGATTGAACAATCGTGGGGTGACCACTCCGATACGCTATTCGCAGGTTCTGTTCTCCTTTCCCATTTCGCTCTTGTAAGACAGCTCGAACTTTCCGTAGCTCCTGAAGTTGGTAAGGTGTGCGATCGAGAGATATTGACACATTGTTTAGGGGAACAGGCATATTGTCCTTGTGCTGACGCTTCAATGTTAGATAGGCTTCCCACAGCAGTGTTGAACTCGCAGCAGCTAGAAAGGCGATTTTCACGGGGCGCGAACGTGGAGAAGCTCGGGAGGATTTACCCAATCTTATCGAGAAATATTGGGGAGTGGGATGATGTGGCAGCAGAACCTTCCAAATTTTACAAAATATTTTATCTTTGGTATCTTCATTGGTGGTAGTAGGTTCATAAATGCCGTAAACAATAAGGTTTTTCTTACGAGACTCGCGTTCCTCAATTTCTCAAAGTATTGTGTGCATTTCACCGGCCTCGGGATTTTGAACTCCAATGTTTACATCTTTCAAGCACATAATCTCGTTGTCGATTTCACCAATTCTGGTTGCTAGGTCATTTGTTTTGTTTTCAACTGTTTCGAGTCGTGTTGACAAAGAGGCAACAGAAACATTAATCTCATCAAGTTTCTTTTCTACATTTGAAATTTTCTCGTTTATTTTGGTGCTGAGCGATGCAGTCAATATTACGTTTTGCTCGGCAAGCATGGCCTTCATTTCATCGAACGTGATGCCTTTTGATGATGAGGAAGTGACCGTAGACCCACAGCATTTAGACAGAGTTCCATTCTGCAATTTCTTCGCTGCGGGGAAGCAGCCATTGTGGTACGGTGCGTTGCAAACTGAGCGTCGTGTCACTTTGTCATTATTCACGATAAAGTTATTGTTGTTATAATGCCGTGTTATTATAACACGGCACTTGCGGTCCTCATCAGGAACTCTTTCAACTGACAATCCAGCCATTTTCGCACTCATAAATAATAAGAAATAGCTGGAAAAATGCTCACTGCAATCACTCACTGTAAAAGTTAACAAAACGATTGCAGAGATCAATATAGAAAGAGCCACTCCGTGGCAAGCGTGTAGCCAAAATACGTTAGAACGAGCGCAGAGCAAAACAAAACGCGCGTGCTCCCTTCGACTGCTCAGACGAGACTCGATTTTGTGATTTTTAAGTTTTGCTCGACAAATTTTCAAAAGTATAAATATTTACATCCAACAATCGAATTAACTGCAATGTAATGATTTTGAGTTGATAAATAAATAAATTTATTATCATTATTCGGTGCTTAGAGTTCAAAAATTTACCATAAAATTTTTTTTTCGAATTCACTGCAAAGTAAAAGAGCTGAAGAAATTGAGAAATAAAAAAACGGAAAATAGTAATAGGAATAAACTCAACCGATCAAACACAAAATTTTTGATTAAAAAACCTTTGTGATCTTGATATTTTGCATTTGTCATAGTATTAATTTAACTAATCAATAAAAAATGAACTTTTCAGTATTCCAAATCGAATAATTGCTTGAATACACTTTATCATTAAATGAATCATTAATTTTTAGCGAATGACCAAATTTACTAAATTTTTAAAAAGCCATCATTGTTATTGAAATCATCTCGAATTCCGCGAATTCTAAATTGTTGAAAAATTTTTAATTTTCTTTTGAGCATTTCAGCGATTAAACAATAAAAACAACGAATGTTTGAGTAATAAAATCGTAACTCGGAGTTTTAAATACAAAAATGAGTCTCACTGAGATCCACTGCTTAGAGATAAATTATGCAGATTTTCGAAATTCATAAACTGTTTATGACGATTTTTTCATCGGGCTCACAACAAAATAGAGTCAAAACAAAAGCAAGGAATAAGAAAAATCACCAATGTCATGTTTATGGATTTAATTATGGACAAATGAAAACTTGAAGATCAGAGGAATATAAAATTTTTATAGTTTTATGATAAGTTGTCAAAATATTAAGTATTTTGCATAAAAAAAGGTATCAACTGCAATGGAAAAAATTCATGTTCATACATAATAAAGTTTATAATAAAACCCATTAATATTCAGTGCTTTGAAGGCATAAATTTTCGTTGAAAAATTTTTTACTCAATGTTCTGCAAAGTAACGAGTTGATAAAAATTGATGTATAAATTAGGAGTAAATAGTTATAAATATAGACTTATCTAATGAAATGTAGAAATGTTAGATGAATAAAGATTTGCGACCTTGATATTTCGGATGTATAATTTTCGAAACCGTAAATTATAGAATCGATCTTCAAGAGTAAAACTTTTTGAATATTTCTTTGATGCATTTTTATGGAAAGAATGAAAATTATAGCAATCTTATTTATTGTTTGAATTTCTCAAAACCGTTCATGGGGAAAATGAAAATCACGGAAAATATAAAGGATTTTTTTCAGTCTAGTGGACACCATGCCAATGTAATTTTGAATCCCATTTTCTTTTTCATGTATGAATTCACGTAAGAAATTAGGAGTCATCTATTTTCAAAGCCTAGTTAAAAGTAATATCGTTGATAACAATTTATCACACATTTCTGTACAAATGTCATCTATGTCAGTATGAGTATGAGTGGAGTGAATAATTTTGTTTCTTTTTTCTCTCTTTTCAGAGCATGGAAAACCTGAAGATAAGGCTCAGCTGATCAACAGTGTCAGGGGCAAAGTGTTGGCTCTGTCTCAGCACAAATTCGCGAGCAACGTGGTGGAGAAATGCGTGACGCATGCCACTCGACAGGAACGCGCTATACTCATCGAGGAAGTTTGTGGCTTCAACGATAAGTGAGTGACTCTTGAATTCGAATGACTATGCTGTGCACTAGTTACAAGGCTAACATTTTGAATTTAACATAAAATCATAAAAAAATAGTACTTGAAAATTCACGTTCGCATAATATGTACATTCTAAAACGTAAGTTCCTAGTTAACAAAATTTGTAGACTTCCGAACTAAAATACTTTGAATCGCAATATTTTTGAACCCACGAAATTTCGGTATTGAAACATCTTTCGTTTTAAAAAACAAAGTTTCTGAATTTGCTGAGTACGTATTTCAAAATTTAAGAGTCTGAATTTTCAAGACCAACATTTTTGAGATTCCATCATAGGGTATGAATTTATTTCAAAACTCCTATGTTTAAATTATTTTAATTACGAAATTTCTAATGTTCGCATTTCTGAAAACATGATATAATCATGAATTTCAATTTTTATGCAGCAAAACATACATGTAAAAAAGTAAAATCGTATTATTATGTATGTAATATTTTTACATACACGAACATTTGATTTCGTACAGTACATTTTCGAATTGAATTTGAATTCCGAGTGTACTGATTCGAATGTCCACAAACTATAACATTTTGATATGGACAATATTTGCGTTACACATTTTAAGTTAGATTTTTTTGAATTTCCAGAATAAAAGTTAATGTTATTATATTTTATTCAAACTCCGAAAATTTAAAAATGAGAGTGTCATCTTCACATAAACTCATATTTATGTATAAATATCGAGCGAACCTTTTAACTATCTTATTTTTTTATGTACCTAAAGTTCTGAACGTTTGAGGAATAAACGAAAACAAACAAAAATTGTTTTTCTTTTTAATTCAAGATTGAATTGAGAAATAGTTAATAACATGGAATTTGCTGATTGTAATAATTATTTATTACTCCAGCTATGAGAGGTAATGAAAACAATTTTTTCTATTCATTATTATCAAATGATTGAAACTTCAGAAAAAGCATTTTTCAAATTTTCTTTTGTTTAGGAAAAAACTGCACACACACGCCCCCCCTCCCCCCCTTATTTTGACTAGGCCCTTTCAGTTTAAAATGTTTTTGATTGTGGTCGATGTTAGTTTAGGTAATATCTTATTTTTATTTATTTAGGATAATTTACTCTTTGTTTATTAGTTTATGTTAAATCGTGTTTGTTTGTTCATTTTAAAGGTAAACATCCAAATCTTATTAGAGTTCTACCGGAAAATGCTATATTTATTTATAAAAAAAAGACTCCTCTCTTTAATTGAAGAATTATCAAAAAAAAATTCCGTAAAATTTAGAAATAAGCCATCAATGATTTGTTTTGATTATAAATTATTGATTTACAGGTTAATCGTGTAATTTAATCTTAGTTCTTTACTTTGATTCAAATGATGTGTGTCTGTTCAATTCAAATGCGAACTTTCAAAACTCACAAATTTTCTACTTAAAAATTCTATATTCTTTAATTTAAAATAATCGTTTCTTTTATTCGGAAATTCTAAAGAGGAATTCCTTTAAACAAAAACAAAAGTTATGAATTATTTATTTATTTTATGAACTATGGATTCGGAAGTTCACATGGTGAAAAAAGAACAGAATAAGTGAAAATCAGGTTAAGAATGAAAGAATATCACTTTGAATGTACAACAATTTTAACTTTTATGATTAGCAAATGTTAAACTGTCGGTTCAACATTTGTTACATTTTACCTTTGTTAGTTGTATATTTGACTGCATTTATTCCTATTTTTTGTCCACGAAAAATAAAAATTCTGAAACTTGTGAATTTTTCAATCGAAAGTCGTATTTGAGTGATGAAGACCCAACTTTTTTGTATCAAAAATTCCTACTTCAGAATAGGTTTATTTATTGATAAATTATTGTTTGATCCAAAATATAAAATCTTAGTATTTTTTTCTTCAAGTCGCACGTGTAATAAAATTTCTTGGTATGAAATATATTATTATTAATAAATTCTCTGTATGAAAACATCTCGTTGTTTTTTTTTTACTTTAGAATTCTAAAGAAAATCCCCGTAAAATATAAAAATAAGTTATCAATTATTTATATAAATTATGAAAAATTGAATGACATGTTCAAATCGCAATTTATTCTTAGTTTGTTTATTTAATTCAAATAATGTCTGCTGTTCATTTTAATAGTGAACTTACTTTTACTTTAAAAGTTGAACTTGAATCCTATGAATTCTCTACATGAAAATTCTACATTCTTTAATTATAAATAATCATTTCTGAAAATTTTCATGTGACGAATGGTATATTCTATTATGGAAAAGGCTCGGCTATTTTATTTAGGAATTCTAACGAAAATTCCCGTAAAATGAAGATACGTTATCAATGCTTTATTTTAATAATGTACCATTGATTGACAAGTTCATGTATTGTAATTCACTTTTAGTTTATTAATTTCATTCAAATAATTTCTTTTGTTCGTTTGAAATGTGAACTTCCGAATTTTACATGAAAATTTTATATTGTTTCATGAAAAAAAATCGGCCTCTTTTAATGAGGAATTATTGAGAAAATTGCCGTTAAATTAACACATAAGTTATTTATGTATATTTTGTTAATGGAAAAATAATTGAGTTCATATTGTAAAGATAGAACGAAATGAGTTAACATCAGATTAGAAATTCGAAAAAATCATTCTAAATGTACGATTTTCATAACTTTGATTATCAGCGATTGTTAAACTTCTAGTTATTAACCTTTGTTTGTTATATGTTAGAATGAATTTATATTTGTTGTCCACGAACAAGTTAAAATTTTGAATCTTGTACTTATTTCGATGTAAATTTCTACTTTTTCAGACGTAAAAAACTTTTTTCTATCAAAAAGTGCTACGTCAGGATTGGTTTATTTAATATAAATTATAATTATCGTTTGATCGAAAATTCTTCATCTGGGTATGTTAATGTTTAGACGTAAAATTAATGAGATTTTTTGTTTCATACTCAGTAATGTAACTACGTTGTTTAATCACGTTGAAGGTACTAAAAAAAATGGCTTCAACTTTTTTGGAAAACCGTATGAAAATTATTTCTAAAAACATTTTTTATGTATAAAATGATTGCGAAGAAATTCACGCAAATTTTTTTCTTCATTTTCGACGTTTCAATGATGAATGTTTGTATTTACAAACACTCATTCTATCGGAAGCATAGACATTAACAGGCAAATTATTTTCGATAATAGAAAATAACATTCTCTTTAGTTTAGCCTTGATGTTGGAATATAATTTTGTTGATACTTGTTTCAAAGTCTTTGGAGATAATTACCTTCCGATTCATTGTAAATTCTAACCCGTTTCAATTATTGCGATAGCGCCCTGAACGTGATGATGAAGGACCAATATGCCAACTACGTGGTACAAAAAATGATTGATGTCGCGGAACCTGCCCAACGCAAGATACTGATGCACAAGATTCGCCCGCACCTCGGCAGCCTCCGCAAGTACACGTACGGCAAACACATAATCGTCAAACTTGAGAAGTTTTTCATGAAGAGCACCAACACTACGACCAGTGACCTGGGCCCGATCGGGCCCCCGGCTTCTGCCACCGCCCCGGTCGCTGCCGCTACCCAATAATCCATCCGGGTCCCATCAGTTCGAAATACCCGATCACGACCACGCGCCGCGCTATCGCGATCTTAGACACGGACATTTTTACCTGAATCATGAACCCCAATTCCAGTTTTTCGCGTTCATGGGGCATTTTACTCCATCACAGGAACATGCATTCATAGGAAAAGGAAATTAATTCGTCGACGCGCGGTTTTTGCTTTATCGGGAGAAAAACGAAAATAAGTTGCCTCGTGAAACGACAAAAATACCCTTCGTAGCGTGTGTTCTCGATACTATTCACAGAAAACTTGTGTAGAGAGATGTAGGACAAAGTCTAGGGTTCGTAACGTAACACGTCTACAACATTGAGGAGCGAGATTACTCTTGACGTTTTCCTTAGCGATCAAGATCAAAGTTGATGATTTCGTTGTTGTTGCTTTCTTTTTTTTAACTTAATGGAGACGAAAGAGAGCGCTTTTTTCTTGAGGAGTCTTTCCTCACACTCTTGGTTTTTTTACACGAGCGCGCGCATTTCAGAAATTTTTCACGTTCAACGCGAGTTGACAGTTTTAGGGAAGAACAGGTCGAAAAAAAATGAAACTTTGAATTTTTGTAAATTATGATGCGAGAACGAAGTGTGTAGATATTACACATATTATTACCCCCTCCCTCCCTCCCCCCCCTTGCCCCCTGAGTTGCCTGATTCTTATTTTTCAAGGCCGACCAACCCCCCGAATCCACCCCCTTAACTCCCGCTTCTATTTTTTAAAATATA